>APFE030736363.1:14455-29240 GCA_000404065.3 Pinus taeda | reverse complement strand
TTACATGGTTATAGAGTGGTTAGGAAACTAGAAGGCAGTAGCATCCCAGAGAGAAGCATCATCGAGAACAGTAGAGAGTAGCAAACCTACGCATGACAAAGGCAAGAGGAAGGATGTAGACAATGTAGATGCAGAGCAAAGATGCAAGCTCAAAGTAGATCCACTTGTGTTGAGAGTAGCTTTTGATATTCAGGCTAAGAGGTGATAGCACAACAAGATAATCGCACAAAGGAAAAGGGAGAAACAAAAGCTAGAGGAAGTAGGAAAGGAGTTGCTAGAGTTGAAGCAGCAACTCAGGGAAGAATAGGAACTACGTAAAAGAGAGAAGGAAGCATAGTAGAAATAGGAACAACAGGAGGCACAACATGCACATGTTAATGAAACTGTGCCCATATAGGTTATTGACTCATCCAAGCAGCTGTGACATAGCAGCCAATGTGAGCAGTCACGGGAGTAGGACTTTTCTCAAGAGATTGAACAAATTCTTGAAAAGATGGACATGGATATGGTTCAGCTAGAGTTGGATCAGGATATTGATCTCATGCCCCAGAACGAAGAGGTCACCCCACCAACTTCACCAGATATGAAATCAAAGAAAATTCCAAGCGATCAGGTAGACATTAAAATACTTGAAAACAATCTGGAGGCAGAGATGCACAATATATATTTTGATGAGTCACAAGACAATGTTATGCAGTTGCGCAGAGTTCCTACTCCAGATGTCCACTTATCCCCAGTACAGTTTGAAGAGTGAGTGATCATATCTGATATGCATAGACATCCAACTACATTGGCTGATGCTACTAAAGTATATGCCGAAGCCACCAGCTCGAGTGTTAGATTCTTGATAGCTGAGAATGAGTGCATGGCTAAGGAGTTACAAGCGGCCAAGAAGGGAGGAGAGCAAGTTGCAACATCCACTAGAGAAGAGTTGAGGAGAGTGATACTAGATGAAGTATCATCTCGTGAGACAGTGATGTGGAATGTGTACTTCATATTTGTCACCGTGCATAAGTCAGTTATCCATCTCGACTATTGGCCGCAACATTGTGCTAGGAGAGCACACATCTTTTCAGATCTACACACCACTGTTGATCATATGAAAATATGGACAATCAGGTGCAAGGGAGCCCCATTTCAGTTGCCAAGGATGATGAAGCCAAAGGTGGTAGAGTTGATGATCTGAAATGATCATATGTGAAAATTGATGTAGAATTGATTAGCCATTATTGAATTGATTGTTAACTGAAAGTGCGGAAATCGAGGAAACTGCTTCAGAAGAAAGACTTTATGACAACTGATTAACATAAGTAAGATGCATAACAGAAGTGAAAACAATAAAAACACAGTGATACCAAACAACAAAATTGATTATGGATTTTGTCCCTAATGGACTACGTCTCCGGGTCCACTTTCAAGATGGGCAACCGCTTTATTAGGATTGAAAAAAAAAGAGGTCAATTACACAGATATTTGAAAGAATTGAGTGTGGATGCAGGCACTTCTGGTTATTGTTAATGGATAGCTCTCTGAACCAGCTTTCCAACGCCTATAACGGTTCCCAATTCCGACTCTGGATGCTCCTGTTACACTGAAAACAAAAGTACCTAAAACCTCCAGAATCTGCATACAAAAACCAAAATCAGTCTCTCCTTCCTTCATTGAACAAAACTGCCTCTTATAGGATTGCAAATACATTCAAACTCCGTCTTCCTATTTTTAGGAATGAATGGGTTGATTATTTGGGTTCAAGTACTCAATCTATTCATGAAAGAACACCTAGGGTCTTTAGCATGGTTCTCGAACTAATAATTTAACATTTAAACAATATAAAACCCAAAATAGACTTTGGGTTATCCTGGAAGTTAATAAACAACACGCTGGCTTAACTACCCATGTGAACAGATGTTTCTTATCAGTGGTCGACTATCGCGTTGACACCTAATGGTTTATCCCCTTTGGTTCCAACGATCAATACTCTGGTGGTTAAACATTGTTGTTCACATGTCAACTGACTCCTGCATAGTTAAGGCTCAATTGTTAACCTGCATCTGTTCACATGCCACTAGTACATCCGCTGCAGTTCCAAAACCTAGAGGTTAACACACCCCAATAGTTAGCACTTGACTCTGTCACATGTTATGGTTTATACCCCCGTCGCTATTAGGAACTATGGTAAACTTTGGCGGTTCCCACACCATTGTTTACATGTTACCACCACCCACGATCTTCTCCCGCGCAGTTAAGACTATGGTACTATTTTTTGCAATGTTTTAATGTTCTGCGATAGGTTGAGGCTTATACAACATAGTTTTATGTCAGCTTTTAGGTTGTTTTAACACATGGTTTTAGGTTTTATGTCATAGGTGTAAATATAGCATGTTCGATAGGTTAGAATTAAGACTTATGATTAGGTTTAGATGTTTATGTTTACATTAGGGTTTTTATACATGGTTTTAGGATAGCTTTTAGGGCTAGGTTTAAGACTTTTACATCAAATAAGAAAACCCCATTTACCCCCAAATGTCACAAAGCGACATTTGTCTCATGACGACAACCAAACCTTGTAAATGGATGACAAAACCCATGTCGATGGTCAACCCTGGCGGAACTATCGATGAAAACTTGTTGACAGCCAGATACAAACCCATCACCATGGAAACCATTAACATCACCTAGACAACCTGAACCATAAACAACATTGTTGAAGTTGACGACACTAGACTGAATTCTGACGATGACACTGAACATTGACAATGACCTATGCAACTGATCTGACGAGATCCTAATGGATCAATCCTCTCCACTGAAAAAATTTGGACCACAAAAGTTTGACTAAAAAAATAGTCAATGAGGGTAGAGCTCCCTCACTTTCCACCTTGCCCTGATGATGTACCAATACATTCAATCAATCACCTGCAAGTGATGAACCTGAGACATTTTGAGTCGAAGAAGTGGGATTGAAACTAGTGAAATGTGGAGAACGAATCACATAGCATCAATCATCACTTTCGGGGCTTGCACCATGGTTTATTACCATGAAGAACCATGAGTTAGTGATTCATAATCATCTTTGAAAATAGTCTCTATAGGATATTGTTCAATACCATCAACATGTATTAACAATCTATTTTGTAGAATGATAAAGATAATAAAAGATATTTTTGACATCAAGCCAGCTACTTGACTTGACTTACTTTTCCGCTCCTTGATTACTAAGTGAACTTTCTTCTATAAACCCATCAAACTGTAAGATGAAAAATGCTGCAACTTAGTTTGATTTTGAAAGTATTGAATTAGTTGTTGATTTGTTTGAATCACTTTTACCTTATTCATTAAATGATGTTTCCATTGATTCACACTTTCCCCTAATGCATAAGTTTCCCTTAGACACTCTAACATCACTTCAGAAAAGGCTTTGATATGAAAACAAATAGCCTTACTCTCCACTTGAAAAGAGGTTTCCAAACTATTCGAAACATGAAATGGTGACACAATATAAGAGGAATTTAACACTGAATTTCCCCAATAATGACATGTATCCCTGTAATTGTTAATTTCCAAACATGGACTGAATTTATTCATTCTGACATTAGGAAGATGATCTTTAGGCACGAACTGTAATTCATGTTGTAATCCCTGCTTATGAGTAAGATGTTTGGTTTTACATAGAATTGAAATAGTTTCTATCACTTTAATCAAATTATCTTTAAGCTGAGACTCATAACTTGAACATACATCTTGTCGGCTCTTATGTTGTTCCTTTACACACATGATTACAAAGCTTTTATTTGAAATTAGTAATCGCTTCATCTAATTAGCAACAACTAAATTCAATTTGTTTTTGATTTGATGTGCCCTGACAATAAATTCAACCCCTTCTTTCTGAAGGTGATATTTATGCTTTCTCTTGTAAAATACCACATCATGATCATAAAGATAAGGACTCCCATGACAACTCCACATATTTCAGCTGGAACCACATCTAATTCCACTTCATCATTGTAATGGAAAATATTAATTGACTCTGTTTTGTGACTTTTATCCAAGTTGATTTATTTAGCCATCGTAATGGGTAAGGTCTTGGATGATTCTATGTTTCCAAACCCAAATTCTTAACTAAATATTCAAATATTAAATTCACCTATGATCCACTGTCAAACATTGTATCTATCTTTGTATGCTTAGAAGTTATCCTTATGTTAAAAGATTCAACTCTTTTATCCTCATTTGAAGGATTTATGTTTGATGAAGATGCAATAGTATTTGAACTTGAGCCAATGTCAGAAATTTTACCTGTTGTAACCATAGCAGTTAACCTCCTTTCATCACCTGAATCTAAAACTAGATCTTGCTGGACTACTGCAATTGCCTTCTTTTCATCCTTCTCCTTAAGGAAATTTTTGGGCTTAAGTTTTGGATGAAGTTTCCAACACTTTGATTCATCATGACCAATTCTCTGGAAATGAGAACAAGTAGGTCTTTCCTTCTGAGCTATTGTTGATTTCTTTCTCTTCAAATTATTATTCCCCTTACTATCATTGGAATCTTTGATTTCCAACTCTTTAGATGACTGTGATGAAAACTTGAATGGTCTGCCACCTGATTCAATATGTATGGCCTGAACACAAACTTCATCAAAATCATCAGGATTAAACATCAATAACGTATGCTCCAAATATGAATATAAACTACCGATGTATTTTAAGAAAGTTTCACGTGTATCCAATGAAATACGAAGTGCCAATGCTTTCTTTCTGAACTCCTAAGTAAACTCCTAAACACTCTACCCTTTACCTTGCCTTAGATGTTGCCAATCAATAACAACTTGTTGCATGTATCCTAAAGGATAGAATTGTTTCCTAAGAGCTTTTAAAAACTTAGACCATGAAGAGATGACTTTTCCTTTACGATTTACATCTATCTGAGTTTTACTTTCCCACCAAATTAAAGTTGTTCCCCCCATTCTAAGTGTAGCTAACTGAATTTTTGTTTTATCATCAGAAATGTTATGAAAATGACAATACACTTCTCACTTCTTTATCTAGTTCTCTAACTTTTCAGGATTCATTTCGCCATCATAAATAGGTAACTGAAATTTTACATCAAGTTTCAAAAGAGATGTTTTCTTAGGTTTCTTTTTTGTTTCAGATTTTGCACTGGAAGAATAACAAGAAGAAAATGATGATGGAGATGATGGAGGTGAAGGTGGTTTATCAGCCTTTGCTTTACCTTTGTCCTTCTTTGATGTCTTTGAAGAAGAAGTTGCATCTCTCGCCTTCTTGTCTTCATAAAGTTCTGCCAACAACATCTATTGCATAGTCAAGAATGCTTGTTGAAACTTTTCGTCACTCATATTAGTTTCAGTGTTTTCACCTGCATCATATCCTATCATGGTCGACTTATGAATGACTCATCACTTTCCAATCTCTGGACCAATCTTCTCAAGGATTCCTTCTCCACATTGTGACTTTGATCTGGTTAACATTCAATGGTAAATTCTACAAATGAAACCTACTATGATACCAAATTATATTATCTAAAATTATAATATGTTAAAACTGATGTAGAATTGATTAGCCACTTAAAGTGCGGAAATTGAGGAAACTGCTTGAGAATAAAGACTTTACGACAACTGATTAAACATAACCAAGATGCATAACATAAGTGAAAAAAGTAAAAACACACAATACTAGATAGAAAAATTGATTACGGAGTTTTTCCTTGATGGACTATGTCTCCACATACACTTTCAAGATGGGCGACTGCTTTATTAGGATTGAAACAGAAGAGGTCGATTACATAGATATTTTACCATACTGAATGTGCACACAGGCACTTCTGGTCACTATCAATGGATAGCTCTCTGAACCAACTTTCCAACACATATCATGATTCCTAATTCCAACTCTGGATGCTCCTATTACACAGAAAACAAAACTGCTTATAACCTCCAGAATTTTCATACAAAAACCAAAATCACCCTCTCCTTCCTTCAATGAACAAACTTGCCTGCTATAGGCCTACAAATACATTCAAACTCCTTCCTCCTATTTTTAAGAATGAATCGGCATATTGTTTGGGTTCAAGTACTTAGTTTATTCATGAAAGAACACCTAGGGTCATTAGCCATGGTCCTCGAATTAAGAATTTCACATTTAAGCAATATAAAACCCAAAATAGACTTTGGGTTATCTTGGCGGTTAATAAATAGCGTGTTGGCTTAACTTCCCATGTGAACAGCTATTTCTTCTCGGTGGTCGACTGGCGGGCTGGCACCTAATGGTTTATCCTCGTGGTTCCAGCGATCAATAATTTGGTGGTTAAACAATGTTGTTCAAATGTTAACTAACTCCTGTGTGGTTAAAGCTTGATGGTTAACATGCCCGTGTTCACACACCACCAGTGTATCCACTGTAATTCCTAAACCTGGAGGTTAACACACCCCGACAGTTAATGCTAGACTCTGTCACATGTTATGGTTTATAACCCCATTGCGGTTAGGAATTGTGGTAAACTTCAGTGGTTCCCACACTGTTGTTCACATTCAACCACTGCCCGTGGTCTTCTCTTGCATGGTTAAGACTATGGTATTGTTTTTTGCAATGTTTTAATGTTTTGCAATAGGCTAAGGGTTATACAACATAGTTTTGTGTTTGGTTTTAGGTTCTTTCAACACATAGTTTTAGTTTTTATCTCATAGGTGTAAATATGAAATTTCCGATAGGTTAGAATTAGGACTTATGATTAGGTTTAGATGTTTAGGTTGGCATTATGGTTTTGATACATGGTTTTATCATAGCTTTTAGGGCTAGGTTTAGGAATTTTACATCAAACAATAAAACCCCATTTTCCCCCAAATGTCACAAAGCGACATTTGTCTCATGACGACAACCAAACCTTGTAAATGGATGGAAAAACCCACATTGATGAACAACCCTGGTGGAACTGTCAATGAACACTTGTTGACAACTAGATACAAACCCACCACCATGGAAACCATTAACATCACCTAGACAACCTGAACCATAAACAACACTATCGAAGCTAACGACACTGGACTAAATACTAACGATGACACTGAACACTGATGATGACCTATGCAATTGATCTAACGAGATCCTCCTAGATTAGTTGAAGGCACGCATCTGGAGTCATATCCGAAACTATGAGGAACTCCTACAACTCATCACCAGTTAGCAGGCTTAACATGCACGAGTGTTCAGGAACATGGATGTCATTGTGTGCATGCAATCCCATCCATTGGCACCCTCACCAAGGCAAAGTCAAAGAACCAAGTTTAATTGGAGCTGAACATGTACTTTGATTAGTTGATGCATGTAGCCACTAGTGCAGACTTGCAAATGAGTGCAGACACTATGCATCACTATGTTTCTGGTCTAGATGCACTTAAGACTATGATGTGCATGTTATCTAACAAGTTGGACAAAGGTGCCAAATCAGTGTACCCAGATGCAATGGAGGCAAGTGTTCGCTTTCAGAAGGATGTCACCACAAGGCACATGGACACCATAATAGACTACCAAGCTTGGCATCAGCACCATTAATCATCGTGAGGATGTCGAAGAGTTAGTCTTCCCATAGTTGTTCGAGTCTTAGTGATGTCTTGCATGGATTACTTAAGCCTATTTTTGTCTCACATGGGTAAATGTGCAAATTGTAATGTAAACATGTTGTAAAAGTGAGAGACCAAGTGTCAATAGTAGAATGTAACAGTCATGTAGTAGTTGAAGAGTCATGAAGGTAGGTGAAGAGTCACAAAGGGGAATTTCATGGGTCACCCCACCCTTTTCTATTTATAGAACCTCATAACTCATTATAGAGGATTTTGGGAGCCAATCTTACTATAGAGATAGCTTAGAGAAATCTTGGAGTGTATTGTAACAAGCCTTGGCTTTTCCACAGTGCAGAGCTAGTACATATCTTTGGAGGAGCAGGTGATAGTGACTGTAATTTTCTGCTATTAGGGCTAGTGGTCATCATGGTTGTATGTATGATTGGATCTTTCTCTTTTAATATAACAAAGCCAACACGTTTCATGCATGTGTTGTTATTGTATTTTGGTTATCCTGGTTACTTTAATGATGTATTAGTTGTAATTTACACATGTATATATGGATTATTATGTATGTGTTTGTATGAATCTAATCGAAGCGTGTTGTTGATATAATCCATCACTTTGGATTGTCAGCTATCCTGCTTTCTATCTCGTGATGTCTTTATGCTCGTTTGTTCTCTTTCAAGCTGCGTGCTATTACAGGTTTCTAAGGGGAGCACTCTTCCCCCCTTTCATGTGTTAGAGCCTTTCATGCGCCTTCCTTGACTTGATGCAAGGTCACACCCTTGCTACCAACAAGGAAATCTTACTTACATCTGCATGCAACCGCAATCAAGGCGATACCTTACTACCCACTAATGGGACTCCTACTCCAAATGGTTTGACGTGTAGTTGGGACTTCTTACTAGGAAGATCCCCTGACATGTTGGCGGGTCCAACACCATCAACACAACCCTAGTAGCAGAAGTTCCTCTTTTGTAGTTGTACTCTTAGCTTAGAATGATAGTTAGCTACTAAAGTTTATTTATGTCTTTCTGTTAGCTTAGCAAGTTACTTAAATTGTTGTTTAACCTTGTTTCCATTAGTTTAAAGAGGTATATTAGTGTTTCATTTTAGTGAAGTAAATTATACCAGAATATCTTGTGATAGTGGCCCCTATCTCATCTCCCTCATGGGATCACGATTAGAGAACCCCACTCTCACAACCCCAAAAACAGACTTTGTCTTTTGTTTATTGATAGATTAAGTTTCATTCTTATCTAGATAATTGTGTATGATTTCTTGGAAGAATCTATAGTTGTTATCTTATTTTCTTAAGATTGTTGTAGCTTAAAAGACAATCCATGTCATAGATCTAGTCCTTAACAATAGATAGCTCATATTCCTCAAATTCAACTTATCTTTTCCATGTGGACATGTGGTGATTTATAAATGAAAAGAGAAAAAAGTTTTATTGTAGGGATTATTGATTTGTAGGAAGGGACTCCTCCAACCAGCTTGACCTAGGTTTTCTCCACCTTCTGTCGAGGCATACCAACCCATAGTCTGAACCTCTATTTTCCAGGCACCATGATGAAGCTACCTTAGGAAAATCTAACCTCCTTGGGGTGCTTGGTGTTGGAAATAATACTGAGAGGGGGAGGGGAATCACTATTATCAGATCAATAATTTAATTTTGAAATTGATTTGTATACGCTACTTCAGCTTAGTAAAATAGCATGTATACTCAACTGTACTTAATGCAACCATGATATATGTAGAGATCTTTTGATTTATCCAAATTATCATGCATTGAACTTTAACCAGTATATCAAGGATTCATTAGACAGTGCAGTAAATACAGAATAAAGCATCACACATAAGAAACACACATGAACACCAAGATATAAGGTGGAAACCCAATGTGGGTGAAAAGCGCCTGCTACAATCATCTCTGTATTCCTTTAATAATAAGAGAATTCTATTTACAATTTTTGTACTGGTGCAGTCTTATACTAGTACACAGGCTTCTACCTACAGAAGGCTACAACCTTCTCTCATTCTCCAACTTCTACTAGAAGGGAGCTACAACCCCCAAGCTCTTGTACTAGCTGATATGTTTACTAGTACGTAGGTGTCAGCCTATAGAAGGCTACAACCTTCTCTTTTCTTCCAGGGAACACATTTCATAAATTTTTAGAATGGATCCATCAACAACATCATTCAATCATCAAATATGTCTGCATCAACCAATCTCCTTTTGAACCAACCACAACCAAATCGATCAATCGCTTTGACAACCCATCAATTTGATCATTCAGAATGTTTTCAAGAAAATACAGTAACCAAAACCCAAGTCAGAACCCAGAATACTGCAACAGCAAACATAAGAAACTAAAAAATATTTTATAAGGTATATGCTACTTCCATGTGTCAAACCTGTGTGCATACACACTTTGCTCAAAGCGAACCAATGTACAGATCTACAAATCAAATTTATGATGTATACGCTACTGTGATATGCAGAACCAGCATGTATACGCTCCTTTTCTAAAGTGAACCTGCGTATAGATCTATAAATGATGATTTAGACATTACAACTATTCCACACTTCAATCATACCTAGATCATCATATTTACAGACTAGAACATGCACCAGTTATTCAGATACATGATCAAACCACATAAAGATAATTCACTTCAAGCCTTAAGATCCTGATACATCATTAGATCTTATCCTTCATTATCAGCTAAGGTTCATCCTTGGTTTAGATCCATCATTGCATCATAACCAAATAACCTACATACTAGATCTCACACTTCATTAGATATTCAATACTTGCACACCTTGGCATAATGATCTTCTCCTACTTTTATAGTTTGTATGCCTTTCTCAGTACCATGGACCAAAACCAGTTAGGACCAATACCTTGGACCAAATACCTAGGGTCAACACCTCGGACCCGATACCTTGGACCAATACCATGGACCAAATACTTTGGACCAAAAAATTATTTTTCCAAGGTATACACATTTTTCCTCTATGAAAGTTAGTGTGTACATATACACGACTTGTATACAGTGAACCTGCATGTATACGTGGCTTGGTCAATGGTGAATCTGCGTGTAGCTCGATTTCTTCATTCTGTGAAGACTAATCTATAATTCTTTGTTCTTTACCTACTATACTATGACCCTTCATCTGAGTGAGTTGTCTTCTGAACTGATTCCTTGGAGCTGCCTTGCATTTCATCACATTTGTAAACACTACTATCATACATTCTGTCACATTTGATATCTCTTTTATAGATTCATCTGGTCACCTTATACAAGTGAGTTGTTCTGCTACAAGTGGGTTGTCATTAAGTACAACACATACATCATAATGCCAACAAGCTTAGCCTTGGGTGTTTTTGACCATACCTACACCTTCTACCATTGTCATGCACCCCTTCAACACCTCATATCACTATTCTTACCCTCCAAAACCTCTAAGGTAACTTCCTGTAGCAGTTCAAGACATCCTGTAGCAGATCAGGAGATCTTCTAGTCGTTTCCTATAGCAAACCTGTAGTAACTTGTATTGACCCTATTTTAACTTGAAATTATAGGATAGCCTAGTATAGCAGTAGGTTAACCCCTCAACTTGGAATCCATGAGAAAAAGTGGCACCTAGAAAAATCCTTCCCATTCCTTTTCCTCCTACAAGATCAGATAACATTAGCTTTTATATTAATGACATTAGCAATTAAGACTTCTTAACAAATGTGAATGAGATATTTAATGCATGTGTGTCTGAATTCCGAGTTGATAGAGTACCTTTCTATTTTTAGGCAGTACTGATAGCTAGATGATTAATTGCAAGATTAGAAAAGTTTGATTTCTGCAAGTGATTTGTGTCATTTCATAGCTAGATGATTTATGGAATTTCATAGCATTTACCATTTGGCAACTTTCATTTTCTAAATAGATAAGCATCTACTTTCCCTTCACTAAAACTAGCTTTACATTCACTGTGAGTAGTCATACTCCCTTTAGTTCAATAGAGGGTTGGTCTAGAACCCTAATAGTTAAGTGTCCCAGTTGAGAAGTGACATGAGTAGAATGATGCATTTTTTGTGTATATAGCACTGTCACCTCCAATTTTGTACGAAACCCCAGGTTGATAAAGTAAAGTTGGTATCCCCTAGGAGTTGCATCATTCTTGCTGCAATACTAAGGATCGTCACATATCACATCATGTTAGTTCGAAACACAACCATCATAGTTTAAAATCATGAATCACATGCAATCATCATAAACCAAAATCATAAATCACATATTACCATCATAAATCAAAATCATAGGTCATATGTATAATAAAACTGAAATAAAATAGTAATACTTATCCTTCCATCAATCCTTATCTTCTACCTTTGTCCTTATTCCATATGCACACTCGATTGGTTTCCATACCCAAAAAACACCCAATTCCTTATCTTCAACCATGTGCACATACACACAACCGCACATGACATACAACACCATGCAATACACGAACCTACACCTGGAATACCACAAACACACCTATCCCCAGTGTAAATCTCAACACAATACCTACTCTTACATTTGATGTATACCACAACAAAATACATACACCTACACTTGGTGTAAAACACAACACAAATATGTACATAGCGTACAACACAATGAATACATATGTCACGATACCATGACTACACAATTCACATACATAATACTGAATACCCACAACACAACATGTACAACATGTGCACAATACCACATGTACACCAGTACCATATGTACAACATGTACATAGTACCACCTGTTATCAACCGGGCTAGTAGCGGTCGGGGTATGTTAACCTTTCAACCCAGTGTAACTATTTCAAACCAGATTTTAATTGGAAGTTAGCCCTTCCAATATGAAAAGGCTCTCTCAATATTTTTTAAGAATGAAAATGGCTAACTCTGATTTTCTATTTGATTTTTCAATTAAAAGAATATGAGGGAAGACACCATTGGGTATGGAGTCAGTCAAAGAAAAACAAAAATAAACATCACTGTTTAATGGAAACTGAGGAGAATGAAAATGGCTAACTCTGATTTTCTATTTTATTTTTCAGTTGAAAGAGTGTGAGGGCAGACACCATTGGGTATGGAGTTAGTCAAACAAAAACAAAAATAAACAACATTGCTTTATGGAAACTGAGGAATATTTGGTTTACTAATGTGGATAAGGGGATTCATAGTAATCACAACAAATTGAAGGAAGATGGAGTTGCTTGTCAGATTTCCAAGTAGTCAACAAACTGTGAAAACTAATAACAACAAGGGAACACGACAGGATGGGACTGAAACCGGAATGAATCTCAGGTTAAAACAAAATTTCTGCAAACTTTATTTTCTATTAATTGAAAACAATACAACAGTGGTTTTCCCATCATCCATCCCCCCACGTGCAAAGTTGAAAAACTACATATTTATAGGAAATAGATCCCTCTACATAATCTGCCACTAGGTTAGATTCAATGGACAACTATGAGATCTAATCCTATCTGAATAATAAAACTTCGATCCTTCATAGGAATTTCTATTACAATAGAGTTTTAATACAAATGGGAGTCGTATGGACTGTTACAATAATTTAAAGCATGACATTGTATTGGTGGAAACTCAAACATCTAGCTCTTCAAATATGTTGTGTTGTTTGCTGTATGAAATGTGTTTGAAAGTGTCATTACTGTTCAACTTTGTCTCTGCCTTGTTTTCTTGTTGTCTCTTTAATGACCATGTTGTTGAAGAAATGCCAAAAAACACTAATGTTGTCTCACGGAGCAGAAGAGTTCATTGATCTTGGTCATTGATCAATCTAGAAATCCCATTGTGGTTTGCATTTACAAAGGAAAGTAGGAGGACCACTTCGCTTAGAACTTTTCATGCAAGATGGGCCACATGGAAGCTAGGGATTAGAGGGAATGAACATATTATTGGGAAGGGAGTGGGCGTCTATGGCTGGGTTGGTGATTTGTGGATGGAGGCCAGGAGATGACATGAAGGTGGGGTCAGGATCATTGGTGGGAAGTGATAGGCAGAAGGAGCTACGTGGTAATAGGGTAGTGGATTTGAAGCAGAAGTGGAGGGTGATGTAACTAGGATTGTGGGTTATGGTGAGAGTGGGGGAAACTGTTTTCAGAGGGGTCGAAATGGTTTATGGTATTGAGAGGGGTGAGTACGAAATGATGAGGGGAGGACATGTAGCAGTAGGAAAACCACTTTTTGGACCCCCCCCCCCCCCACCAATAAAGAGAAACATAGTCGGGGGGGGGGGGGGGCGAAAAGGCCTTAGAGCCGTCGGATTGAGAAGGTTGATTGCGATCGAGGGTGTGAACTTGTGTGAGGTTTTAACCATGTGTGGACCCGACATCTTATTAGATTGATTTTTATGCCATTTCGCGTCCAAGAGTGGGTTCCTATTTATTACATTAAGGGTAGTGTAGGTTTTATGTTTGGGACTTTTTAATATATGTGATAGTTATATATTAAAAAGGGACTTTTGACATGGTTTATGATATTAAAATATACAAAGAGGAACATGGCCAGAGTAGGAATGGGAAACATGACTAGAGTAGGAATGGGTGTAATGGGATGAGAATATGGGAATATGGGAATTTTTCCAAAAGAAATAGAATGGACCTATTCTTCCTCCTTAATCTCCAAGTATAAAGCACAACAACCTCTTTCAGAAAAACAACAGATAGATGAAAATATCAGTGGTGGAAAACCTTGACTAATAAAACTAAAATTTATTTTAGTAAGTTATCATGGATAGCATTGGCTCCAATGGGGATGTTGTGCCCCTATGGTGTTGTTATCACCAAAAAATTGATCATCTAGCCTAATTTACTAGATGGATCGAAGCACACCATGTAAGGCCAATTTTACCATAGCAACATTGCTTTCACTGTGAGAAATTACTTAATAAACCAACTTTGTTAAGTAATTTATAATTAAACCCATGAAGAATAATTAAATAAATCACTATTTATTTTATTTTCTTCTAGGAATAATTAACTAATATTCCTTGTTGTATTTGACCCAATTATGAAAAATAAACAGATAAATCATTAATTATTTTATTTTTCTCTATGAATAATTAATTAATCACTAATTAATTATTATTCTTTGTCAAGTTTGACTAAATCCCTTAGGAATAATTAAATAAATC
>APFE030736351.1:0-15857 GCA_000404065.3 Pinus taeda | reverse complement strand
CATGCTACGCTCGCAAGGTAGTGGGGTACGCACCAACAAAATTTTGAGGACTCGCGTGAATGTAGAAGGATGATATGCCTACGATTTGGGAAGCCTCAACGTGGATAAAATCCAATTATGTTGGACAAAACGGCCTGGGCGCCCACCTTTCCAGATGGATACAGGCATATGGTGCACAACCTGCATGAAGGCACACCATATGCACAACAGGAAACATGATCGACAAGTAGGAGCAGGAAAGACAATGGTCCGAACAACCCCTCCGTTTGGGACCAGGAGGTATGATAAGACCAAGTGCACAGAAGGTTATCCATGTAGAAGCCTTTGACAAAGTGTGCAAAGTACTGAATAGGGTCCACAATGCGAAACAGACTGATTGGGACCTACGTGTACCAACGGTTCTATGGGCATATAGGACCACGTGTAAGAACCTGACTGTGCAGGCACCGCCAAGGTTGGAATATGAGACAAACAATGTAAGCCCTCTAGTACTTGAAAAGATAATCTAGAACTGGTAGGGATGATGGTTCGTGGAACCTTGGAAGCCAAAATCCAACAAGGAAACCTTAGACTCCAAGAACTTGAAGAAGAAAGGGTACAGTTAAGAAAGAAAATTGCTCTGGTGGACATGAAAGTCAAGAAACTAGAGGATGAGATAAAGGAATATTTTCTCAATGAAAAACTAGGATGGTAAGGCAAGGTGCGTACAATCATGTTGACAAGTTTGAGAACTATCACCATGAATTGATTAGTCTAATGCCTTGGCTTGGACTGCATATTGCTAAGCATAATGACCAGGGTAGCGCATTGCAAATGGTGAAGTGTGTGATGCCAACCATAACAATAAAAGGTGGGGATTCTCCAGGAACCATGAAGAAGGACAGGATAGAACTCTACATGGGTGGTGCTACCACTTGACTAGTAGAAGGAAATATAGTCTTAACACTCCAAGAAATTGAAAGGAAGCGCGGGACTATAAACTACTCTACCCAGAAGCTGCGTGAGGTTGGAGCTACGCGCAGAAAGAAAATGTCACAAGGTCCGCAACCGTGCACAGGGGGCTGCACTGTTGCATGGGTTGGTCAGAAGGTGACCATTGAGTCACTATTCATGATGGGATGCTCGACTTGAGGCCAAATGGAGCGGGCAACAGGCATTTAAGATGTGATTTATGGGCAATATTTGGGAAAATCTGCCACCAAGAAAGCACTCATGAACTAAAATTTGGGGGAATGGTCAAATTCGAATTCAAAAAGTGCTACAAAATACAAAGGGTTACCCAAAAAATAACACTTGGTCATTTGGGAATTGAGCGATTGAGCAGAGCTCTGAGTGTTGTGAGCAGAGCATTGATTGAGCCTCTGAATTTGCGAGTGATAGATTGTAGCACAAATACAATGGCAACAACTAAGGATGGTATGGAGATAGCAAAAGTGACCGCCGAGGAGGCCACACAAGACCTAACTATGGTGGATGTTCCAGAAGGTGCCAATATTGTGGCAAAAATCCTAAAATCACCACGCACGCGAAGACCCAAGAAGGACAAACAAGAAATGGCTCTCATACGCGTGTCCCCACAAAACCCATTGCGCAACAAACTGTCGATGGAGGAAAAGGGGAAAGCTGTCACTATAGAAACATATGAAGAAGAAGAAGATTTGTAGGATCTTATCATCACAGAAGAAGAAGATGAAGCCATGGAGGTGGATACTCAACCTACACACTCTGTGACAAAACTGCCCACCTATGTCCCCCCATGAAAAAGGAAGTCCAAAGTGCCAAAGGACTTGGACGAGACCAAGAGCTCACTCCAGACCCCGCTCCTCCTAGATTGCATTATGTTTGAAGGCATGCACTTGGGCTGCGTGCCGAGCTTGAAATTCGAAGATTCAGACCTCGCTGACCATGAGAAGTTCCCTCACCTTGAGATTGGAAACCTCATGAATCAAAACACCGTTGGGGTGGTGACAACATTAGAGCTGCGAAAGTGGTTGTACAGAGTGGAAAAGGTCGGGCTGCTGAACCTACTCTGGTTGCCGCATTTCCACCGCACCCCAATAACCATTTTTGTCATCAGGAAGTTGCTCTTCCTGGTGCATGATGGGTGTTTATGGCTGGAGGAGCCCATCCCCATCATGGTAGAATTGATTCATTGCGTCTCCCATCTTCCATATGAAGGAGAGGACATCGTGGCCATATCAGAAGGGAAGGGCAGTGATTTCTTTGATTCATCACATCTCTTGGCTTCCATACAAATCAGAGGACCCAGGGGCCATATCAGAAGGGAAAGGCCTACTTTTTGACACTCTCACCCTTTCCTTGATGAATGCAAGTGATGTGTGATCATTTGGAGAGTTCTTCCACCATGTTTGTACAATATTCCTCTGCAACTCGTCAAATGATAGATTGTACAGATCCATGATCAGATCATCCTTAAGGAGAACAACTTCTCCTTGCTCGCTTGAGACTGGTTCTAACACTAGAGGTGGAGGATACTGAGAGATGAAGTCTAGTTCTCTCGTCATCAGGTCAGTATCTTCATTCTATGGTTCCTACTCCAACTCCATGTATGTCACCTCGATCAGTTGCCTAATATATTGAGCAAGCTCCTGATCCTACATCTATTCACCCTCTTCCTTAGCTACTGACTGTTTCGACTCATCAACCTATATGGGTGGTATTTTTTTATGTAATCGCACCTTGCCTTTATTCTATTCTCTTCTCTTTCTCTCCTCCTCAACTCTTTTTCTTCCTTCAACTTCTTCTCTGTCTCTTGCAGCTTTAGTCTACATCCTGCAGCCTCTTCTTTTCTCTCTTCCTTCTCTCTGCTCCCTTTATCCACTGCTCCCTCTGTGCTTTTGCTGCCAAAGCTGCTTTCTCCATGATAGGATATGCCCTCATATTGTAGCTTTTCTCTTCCTCTAGGTTCTCAACAATCTTCCTCTTTCCCTTTTCTTGTACTAGATTGTAGCCTATTATTATTGTTGTTGTTGTTTCTTCTTGAGCTACTGTTATCTGTAGAGAATCCTTCCAACTTCCTACTAAGTTGAACGACTCATTGAGTTTGGAGGAATTATAGAAGTACCTCCAAGGGTCCTCTTTTGGCTAGTGAAATGTCCCGTGGATCCATGGAAAATACACCCTCGCATAGTGGTCCTTGAAAATACCATGGGGATCATACATATTAAAGTCTTTGGTGTCGAAATTGAATTTCGCTATCTCCTTAGCCTCAGTATTTACATATTTCAAGCTCTTAATCTCATATAATCCAATCCACAAAGGAATAGTGGGCCATGACACTTTCTTCTTCCTATGAAGTTATGTTGACAACCTTATGGAGAGGTGATATTGAATCTCTTGCATGACCAGATTGTCAGTGGCATGCCTTGCTAGAAAATGCAGAGGTTTCTATCCACCAAACACTTTGATGAATGCGCCACCTGGTGAGGAATACAAATCTGTAATTTTTACTATCGCCTCCATTGCTTCTCGGGACATGCAAGGTGGATCATGCTCAAAGATGAGCTTGTACAAAGGGATGATAAAATGGGTAGTGAGCTTTTCCATCACTCCTCAATAGCTTCTGTCAGAAAGAAAATTACAATGGATGTTGATGATAATCTCTTTTGGTGTCCATGTCCAGCTGATGCCATGGAATTGTTATTGGGCACATATTGCATCAAGTAAGTATGAAGACATCTAAAATATTTCTTTCTCATTCTTGGGTGGATTCTGAGAATTAGTCATATGGATCTTTAATTTATCAGCTAACAAATATGACCAGTTGAATGGCTTCCCATCACTCAACAACTGGTCCAGTACAACTAACCACCCTTCAATAAAGGTTATGTGTTCTCTTGACCATATATTCTGCAGGCAAAGATGATTAAGAATTGATAAGCCTTCCTGAGGGACTTTGTCTTGTAAACATGAGTGGTTGCCTATCTAAACTTTGATGGCTCTTTCACCCAGCACTTGGTGATATCTCTAGTGTTCACAAAGTTGTGGATGGCATAGAAAAATGAGTCCATGTGCTTTACCGGTTTGGGTAAATGATACATCTGTTGAAAGTCCTCTACCCTGAAGGTTGCAAGATCTATCTGCTGGCACTACTCAATGTCCTTGTTTGTTCATTTGTGTTTGAGACAATCTAGTTGATGATGTCCACACATGGGAAGATGGTGTACCTGCATGCAACCTTGTATAATATTGAATGATGAATGCTAAGATAAACCTGCCAGTCCTCCAAGTCTTCCTTGAATTTCTATGCAAAAGTATCTTTGATTTTCCGCCATGTCAGTGTTGAACCCTTCTTGATGAACAACTGAGTACCTGCATAAACTGATAGATGAAGTGATATCTACACAATTTCTTGCCCATTACTTCTCTCGATAGTTTCCTTTGATGCAACTCTCTTGGATGCCATGTTAACTATAACTATGAGATAAATGCTCAAAAAATGTCGTACCTGTGTGATAGAGAGGACACTCATGGTAAGAGAATGTTAACTTAAAAACCAAACCAACTTCAAGACAATATCAAGAAAAAAGATGGGTTCATGATGGTAAAGCTTGCACAATTCTAGTTGACAGACATCATTGACTGACTGTGGGAACTATGCATTGCACAGTTCTAACGAACAGTTGGGGAGCTTAATGACTCAAACTATGCAATGCACAGTTTAGTCTTGGGCCAAGGCCGGGAGAGACTACATATTGCGTAGTGTCAGTGGCTAAGCTGAGAGGCTAGCTCCTGCAACTGCACATTGCATAGTTGGAGCCTGGACAGGATAGGCTTTGTGCAATTCCAGAAGCCAAGGTAGAGGTCTTGAGCTCCTAGATTGCGCAGTGTATGCAATGAAGTGTGAGATCTGGGCAAGGGGACCCAAATCTTCCCAAGGGGAGTGTGAAAATAAAGCAGATATGAAGGATGGTGTGATGCCATATGGAGATCTGACTAAGTGTTGATGCATACAATTGAAACAACTGTAGGAACCAATTAAACTAAAGGAAAATGAAGCATGTAAAGAGAGTCACCGCAACGATGACCGTTGGTGAAAAAAGGGTAACCCATATGACACTTGGGAAAGGTAATATAAAACTTGAAATAACACTTATACAAGCTAAAACAAGTTAAAATTCCAACATTCATTCAAAGAAACAAGTGAAACAACACTCTCACAAGATAAACAACAAAAGCGACAAAAAAAGCGGCAAAATACTAGAAAAGAAAAACTCACCCGAAAAAGTGACGATGATAACACTGAAGGTTCCTTGATATCCTTAGGAATGCTATATTTATAATATTGAGTGTGTAAATGAGATCTAGCAGCATTGATTAAATATATTTGGTCAAATTGGGGCTTATGATGCACATGCCTAAAATCAAGGAAAAAGCGATACTTGGAGAAATTTTCCAAACTAACTCAAGTGCCTCCTTTGGGTTGCTGAAAATATATCCCTATTTTTTAGCGATGATTTTTTATTTTTTTTGGAAAAATGACCATGCATTGTCCAAAAATATTACTCAGTTTTGGGAAGAACCGTGCAACTCTCAGGCTCATGCACTGAGCAATTTTTGAGCACAGTGGGTTCTACGTAATTTTTGGGTTGAGTGGCTTTGGGCTTACTCCAATGTTTGCATAATTTCCCACCTCAAGAATGGATTTCATTCCATACTACACATTTCCTGATTTCAAGGCTCACTGGTAGTCAAGAAAATGCAATTCCCAAGAGCAAGGCCAATTGCTCTCAATGATTGTGCATTTCTCTAAGGCAAGCCCATAAATTTGAAAGGATCAAATCAACGGATCTAGTTGTGGGTTAGAAAAGAGATAAGTGAGCAAACAAAAGCCAATAAGAAAGCCCAGTTGAAGCAAAAGTACCTGATTAGTGCAAGATGAGGTGTTGTGGTTTAGAAGGGAGGCTCCAAAATTAAAGCATAGAAAAATTTTTGGAGGGTGGTTATAGACGCTACAACACCAACATAGATTCCTTTCAAGAAATGTATGAGTATCTACCCATATTAGTCACAATCAAGAACATTGGTCAAATTACAAGCCTCAAGAATGAATTAAAAACTATTAAGATGACGAAGGATGATACTATGGCATCCTTATTTATAAAGATATCTAGAAACAGAGACGAAATTCAAGCAATAGATGAAATTAAACCAGAAAAAATATCATGATTAATGCCCTTCTAGGACTACCAACATTATGGAGTTCCTTTGCATTAGGAATCAATAGTTGGAAGAATATTCCAACATTCGAACAAATGTGGAATTCATGTAGTCAAGAAGAAGTCAGAATATCGTTAGTAAGAAATAAGGAGGATGAAGAGGAGAACATCTCAAATCCTTATTATGCTCATCATAAGAAATAGTGAACCTTCAAGAAGTGCAAAGGACCAAAGAAGAAAGTAGACTTATCAAAGATCGAATTTTACAATTGTCACAAGATGGGTCACTACAAAATTCATTGTCTAGAGAGTCAAAGAATAAGAAGAGAGATAGGGATCAAGAAAATATTGTCAATGAAGCTCCACCAAAGAAGAACAAGATGGAATAATCTGAAGTCAAATACTTATTTTCTAGGGACTTTGAGGGATTCTATCCCTTACATATCCTTGTATTCTGAGTTTTGAATTGCTTTCCTTTATATTTTGATTTCTAGAACTTGTACGTCTAACATGTCTTGTTATAACACCTTTTATTTTTCGTGTTAGGTTTCCCTCAAGATTTGATTAAGAGGGAGCCTCCATGAATTTACCAAAAGATAAGTATTATGTTCTTTGTTTCATCTTTCCATGTTTGGTTTCTCACATCAAGAATTGTTTGAATTATATGTTAATGACCTTTTATATTTTCCATGTTAGGAAAGCTTGCTAAATACTCAAGGGTTATGGAGGAGATTTCAAAGGATAGACTTTATGCATGAAATAAATTTTTCTCTTCAATAATTGATTTCATACAAGGTCTGTTAAGGAACAAATCTAGGTATTCCTTAAAGTATAAGATTTGTAATAAAGTTCTCTTCATGCAAAAGGTACTGTCATTCTTTCTTCTAAAATTTTCTTTTCATTGCTAACATCATTATGTCTAGGGTTTTGAATCATAAACCCTTTTAATTAGGGTGATTAATCATTATATTGAATCTAACCTCACTACATTATTGTTATTTTAGAACCCCAAAAAGGTTCACTGTAAATCCCTAAGGGTATGTCGATGTTAATGAAATCTATAATTCCTATTCTTTTGATGTTTTGGTATTATTGTGATAAATTCCTAGTCCTTTAGGTTTTGTTATCCAAAGTTATGTATTGAATCCCTAGATATTTAGAGTTTGATAAATTAGTGTTTATGAGAAAAACATTATAATATTTATAGTAAGATCCTAGGAATGATGCCCTAGGTGTATGTTCATCTATTTGATCAAAACCTATGCCTAGTCAAAAATTTTGTATGTCTAACTTTAATGTAGTGATATTTGTGTCTTGGGTTTACATATTATATGTTTTTGTATGCTTGTGCATGATTAAAAAAATTCGAGATATCTATATATGCTAACCTAATTGTTGATTCTAATAGTTGGTAAATTCTATGGTTTGTAACAAATCCCTAATAGAAGTTAGATATTCTAGGATATTATGATAATGTTTCTAATATGATGATTAAATATAGGGTTTGCAAAAAACCCTAGTAGAGTCTAAAATGTATAGTAGAATTTCTATTTAATTGAATTGTTGACATCTAAGGATTTGTGTCTCTAAGATGGAATCTAGGGTTTCAAATGGATCATAGTAGAATCTATGATATATCTCTGAAAATAATATTGAGGCCCTAGATAAAATGAGACAGATTTTCTGATTAAGTCACTTTATGTTGTAGTCTAGGGTGTGTAAGAAAACCCTAGCAAGAAGTTTAAGTTTAGAAGTAAGTGTCTCTTGCTGATTATGAATGTAACTAGGTTTAGGTATTTGACGTCTAAAGTATAATTCTTCCATTATTGTATTGACATGATTTTAATATAGTTAACTTCATGCTTTTGTATTTGGCTATACTTGTTGTTTAAGTTGTGCTGGTACATAATCTTTAGGATGTTGGAGATATTCGGAAGTAAAGTTAACTTGATAATATTGGTAAACATGATGAAGAATAAAAATTATCAAGATGACATTGAGGTTGTAAAAAGGAATGAAGCCATGACAGGTTCTCTGATGTTGATATCCCCAAATTAAGAGGGAGGGCATATTATCATAGTCATGATGGATACCTTGAAGAAGAAATTGAAGAATGAATGAAAGTACTAAAATGTATTGAGGAATTCTTGATGTTGTTGAAGAAAGTAGAAAATCTTTCAACTAGTTGCATATGAATAACTTGATACAAGTGGCATAAAAATGATTTAAGACTCCAAAGGTTTGTGTTTACTTGTATGTATATTTGAAAGTTTATTACTAATTAGGTTTTGTGCTTGTCTCTCCATAAACAGGTTGAACACTTTACGGTAATTCTTGGGCAAATGGATATATCTAGTTTATTAGGGAGAGATGAAGCATCTAATGGCCTATGCCTGTTTGATTTCTTGATCCCCAAGAGAGAGGGTGGCATTGGTCTTGGAGCTTTGACCTTGGATAAGCACCTAGATCCCTAGGTTCATGGTTAGTTAGTAAACGTGATGGTACGTAGATGCGAGGAAATATTTAGTCCATATTAGTCCCACCCAGATAGATTACCATGGTTAGAAATCTAGTTTGCATCACTGAGTGTGCTAGAACTCTTCATAGTTTATTTTGGAGTTCTTCCATGTACCTGTATTGATATAGGTAATTATGAATACCTCCCTAGTTAGGAGGGAGGGTTGAAGAATGTAACTAGTGTCAGTCTTCATAATTGTACTTGAGTCATAATAAAATGTATTTATCAAAATAAAGAAAAATAAATTTTAGTATTATATACATTAACTTATGAAAGCATGGATTTCATGCTTGGGTAAATCATTTATAGGTAAAATCCCCCATTGAAAGCTTCTAGGGTTTATGTCAAGTGTCCTTGTGCATGCCATAATGTAAAATATCCTTATTTAGATTTATTTGTCAAGAAATAAATTTATTTTATTGTAAAATAGGTCAATTAGGTGTCCTCCACCAAGGTGGCCTCAAGAAAGGACAATTTTTCCTCAACAAAGGAATTCAACCTCACAAACTCACTATATATTGGAGCAGCTCAAATAGTTTGTAAAAATATCTCACACAAGTTTGAATTGTAGTAGATGGAAGCAGAAAAAGTGTGAAGTTCAAGAAGGAAGCTGGAATCAAATTTTTTGAGTCTCTTTATCATGTGAAACAAAATTATGAAGTTTCATCGAAGATGGGAAACTACATCAAAGTTGTGAAGCTAAATCGAAACTGTAAAGTTGCATCAAGGTTGAAGCAGTGACGTTGCATCCAATCTCTGAAGCTGCATCAAAACTGTGAAGTTTCATAAAGGTTAAAGTTGTGAAGTTGCTAGATTGGAGCTATTGAAGTTGATAGATCAAAACGATAGGCATAAAACCCAGTTGAATTTCAGAAGCTAGGGGTCGAAATTATGGGTTGAAGTTGCATTTGAGAATCTAGCACTTGGAAAATTTGGAAGAGATAATCTATCAGAAGGAAGAGTTGGCTTGGTGGAGGAGGAAGGTATTTTGGTCTAGGGTAATGGTCTATCTCAATTTGAATCTATTGAAGTAAGAGTTATGATTGGTTTTTCGCTATAAAGGGGTTTTAGCCTGAGTTGACTGCTTACATTTGGTTTCCATGATCTTCATGTTTTTTCTTTGATGATTGCTTGATGAGAAAAAGATAGAGGAAGAACATAAAGAATCTAATAAGAACATAAAAATATCATAAGTAATTATCAACATTTATTCCTTTTTGATTTTCCAACAAATAGTTGCATAGGTAAAGAACCAAAACGCCTAGGTATGGGGTCAGTTCAATAATGGTATGCAATAATATCCAATATATGGGGAATCATGCTTTGAAATGAAATTTCTTGGGTCTCTAGCCCTCTAAGAATTCTCTAACCCAATGGATAAAAGATATATAGAAAACTAAAGGCTAAATGGAGTTGAAACTAAGCTCAAAAGAGTTGATCAAAATAAACTTTCACTATGCAAAAGAAAGAGGGAAGGTCTCTGAGGAAGGATCTTACTTCTACAACTCGACAAGAATACACCTAAGATACTAAATAAAGATATTTTCTCCCAAGAAGGAACCCTTCACCTTGGCACTAGTATGAATTAGGTTTTATTCTATAATTACAGTATTTTGAGACACTGGTGGGAATTGGAAACACTTTGGGAAGGTTTGTTAAGATCTTAGATATCGATAAAGTAGAAAGATATTCCAAATTGTGTGTTTACATGTACGTTAGCTCTAATTTGTTGAAATTCATAGTCATATCATACCAAGATGTAGTTTGGGTTAAAACCATTGATTATGAACTCATCCTACTACGGTGGCCAAAAATGCCATTAACATGGCCATCTCTTGAATGCTCCAAAACTACCAAAAATTTTGAAAGAAACTTAGAATGGGGGGGGGCTTTAAAAAAGCTATAACTAAATGCAAGACCAATTAGAAAAACAATAAGCATTTAGGAAAATAAAATCAAGGGAATCGTCCAAAGGAAACCCTCTTAAATCGGTTTTGCATTTTATGCATTTGTATATGCTTTCTATTTTGGCAGCCTCCATGAATGTAATTAAGAAAATAAAGAACTTGCAAAGGGAATTTATGTGGGGACGTACAAAGAAAGAATGTAAATGTGCATTATTTTCCTAGGATACGGTATGTCATCCTAAGGGAGAAGTAACCCTTGGTATTAGAGATCCTCTTCTGGTGAGTAAAGTGTTAGAATGTGACCTTTGGCAGTGATTGAAAAATATCAAAGGGGAGATTTGGGTGATATGTGGAGAGAAAAATATTCCCTTAACATTCATGAAAATTCCCTAGTGTGCATAGATGGAAAATTTCTATGATCTATTATCTAGAATAACACATAAATAGAAATTTAGTTCAAAACCACCACTTCTAAAAGGTGTGTAATGGAAATTTAATCCTCTTTTCAAAAGACATGTGGTAATTGGAACCTATCCTAGCCCAAAAAGAGGAATTGGATCCAATTTGAATTATGGTTAGGGAAGTGGGATGGACTAATATTAACTAATATTTGGACATGTTATGGAAAATAAGACAATTAAGGATACATAAATGGATACCTGGAAAATGATTGCCTAGTTAATGGAGGAATGAAGAGCACCATAAAACAGATGGAATTTTTCAATCCTATCTCATTAAGGTTAGCACAAAGGAAGATATTTTACAATGGTAGTGGAGAGGATATAGTAAGTTAAAATTAAAATAATCCTATTGTTTAGTGGTTGGATGGCTTCAAGATAGTCCTTCTTAAGAATGGGACTCAGTATGGAACCTAGAATTATGAATGAAAGTATCAACCTTTTTTTGGTTGCTCAAACTCAAGGAACTCTAACTTGGGACAAGATTATTCAATGGGTTTTTATTAGACCATCACAATTCCCTTATGTCTAGTCAAGGAAGAAGCCTAAAACAATTTATTTAAACATGAAATGCCATAATAAATCAAAGGGATAGTGGAAATTATTTTTGATCAATTAGACAGATCTTTCACGGTGATTCATGATACCATAGATTAGTAGAGGAAAGATACCTTCAAAAAAAATATATTCAATCAAGTATGGAATAATTTATTGGGATTTGTGCTATGGGATGTTTGAAAGGAAAGGAACAGGAGAATTTTCAAAACCAAATCCCTCAGGGAAGAAAAATTCTGGGAGCTTATCACCAAAAAGACCAGGGAATTAATTACAACAAGATCTTGGAATATGGAATCCCAACAAACATCTAGTTCAAAGTTTTTACTTTTGTAAGAGCTAAATATCATATGGATCTGTTCAATGAGAACCTTAATAATCTAGAAATAATTTTATATCCTCTTCAAATAAATGGTATCCCCTTTCACTTTGACAAGTAAAATTGAATCTCAATGGGGCATCTAAAGGTAACCCTGAACAAGCTAGGTCATGAGGATTTTTCTAAAACCATGAAGGCTAGGTTCTATGCATGTTATCTAAATGATTATGATAGAAAAATAATAATGGGGTGGATCTCATATGTCTCATTAGGGGATTGCATTTGGTTGTTTATGGGGGACTTCTCTCATACTTGAAGGAAACTCATTCTTTATAATCCAAGTGGTTTGCAACATCAAAGATGGAACCAATCAATTAAAGATCTCAATTAATTGACAACTAGTAATAGGATATTCAAAGGTGGACAAATTGTTAAATATTTTTCCTATTTTCATTTTCTAATACATAAGACAATATAGCATTTCATTGGAAAATAGGTTGGCCAATGTGTTAGAAAAAGTAACTATTTTCGGTCTTCAATAATTTACTTGAGTAAATATGTAATGTACTTGTGAAAAGAATAAATAAAATTATTATTATTATTATTATTATTATTATTGTGACTTATTAAAGCATGTGTTTCATGCTTGGGTCAACATGTTTTAGGTAAAATTCCCCATTGAGGACTTCTAGGATTGATTTTGAGTCTATATAATTGTTGTACATTTAAAGAGACCCTTCTTGGGATTTTGAATCATGTAAAAAGGTTTAGTATTCAGTAAAATATGAATTATGAAACCTCCACACCATGTCAGCCTAAGAGAAGATCAAGGTGGCCTAAGGATCCATTCCACCCCACAAGAAGCCTATAAAAGGAAGGAATATGGATTCATTTAGAGCAACACTTCTCATCAAGTTTGAATTCTCTCTACTGGGCAAAAGTGCAAAAATCTTGTTGTTGGGTAGAAGTGCAAAGTGGGTAGCTGGGAAATTCTATTGCCGGGATGCCAAAAGTCTTCCAAGCTGGACCATTGCCAAAAGTTTTTAGTTGCTGCATAGTTGAAGTTGCTGGGAAGAGGTCAATATTTTGGAGGCTGAGTTGGTATGGAGGGAAGGTTTGGTCAAGGTATAGGGTGAATAGTCTCAAAGAATGCTACTAAAAGGAAGAATTAATTTTACTGAGTTTTCCCCTTGAGGGGGGTTTTCCTTGGAATGTTCCTGCATCTTGTTTTCATTGTTTTATGTGATGTTGCTTTTGGTAATTGCTTGATGAAATAAAGAAAGAAGATATAAATAAGAGTAATAATAAGAAACATCACAAGTAATTATCAAGATCAATAAAATATTTATTGCCTTTCTGATTTTCCAACATGGTATGATAGCTTTGGTGAAGAAAGAGGAAAAATGTAGATCCATTCATAGGTCCTATCTAAGGGAAGGAGCCTATCATATTCAAGGAAGACGTCTAACTCTATCAAGTGTGAGAACAACCTTGAAGGAGAATCTAACTTCATATCCTGGAAGAAGAGGATTGACCTAATCCTCTAGAAGAACAAGGTGTTAGATTTAGTGAAAGGAAATGTAATGAAACCTATAAAATATGTCAGTGATGCCGACAAAGCGAAATTCATGGGATTTAGAATTGGTGGCTATGACTCTAATGGTATAAGGGATAAAAGACAATACTATCCCATTCATAGCTAACATCAATCATTCTCAGGAGATGTATGAATCCTTGTCGAAGTTCTTAAGTATTAAGACCATTGGTCAAATATCAAGTTTTAAGAATGAACTGAGGACTACGAAGATGACTAAAGATGATATTGTGGCAACCTTCTTTGTGGAGATAGCTAGATTTAGGGATGATCTCTTGGCCATTGATGATATTATTCTATATAAATAACTTGTGATCATTGCTCTATTAGGATTTCCACCCTTGTGGGGTGCATTTGCTGTAGGTCTCAACAGTTGGAAGAAGGCCCCATCAACTCCCAAAGATAAGTATCTCATGTATTTTCAATTTTAGGTTCATGAATTCATTTAGTTTTTATTATATTGAATCTAATCACCTTTCTCCCTCTATTGTCTTGATCAAGAAAACATCCGAAAGAAGGAGGGTCTTTCAGGACAAGGTTAGTCAAGAAACAAAGGTATGGTTTGAATACATTGATTGAAAGGATTATTCATTTGATGATATGTTACTAACTTTTTTATGAATAGTTGTATTGAATCTTAGTGATTCTTGTTTGGGTGATCCATCTCTTGATAAATCTACCCACCCCACTCATATTCTTGATTGACTATGTAGAACCCTAGACAGGTTATTGAAAACTCTAACCGAAGGGTATGCTAATGTGAATATTTGAAATCCTAAGCTGGTTAGGGTGATTGTGAAATTCTAGTTAAATTTTTATTGATGATGTCTTGTTTGGGATTTTGGTGTGATCTAGAAATCATAACTTGTTAAGTGTTGAATGATGAGGTCTAAAATTATGAACCTTTGAAGTTTTGGTAATGTTGGGTGTTCTATGTTTCTACATTGGAACCCTATCTCATTAGGGTTTGGTGGAATGTGTTATTCTAGATTAGAACCCTAACTCACTGGGGTTTGTTGGAATGTGTGAGCAAGAACCTTACATTGTCTTAAAAATGTTTTCTTTGGTATGTGTGAGTTTGTTTGATCAAACCCTAGTGTAATCAAAATGATTGTGTGTCTAACTCTTATTTGATATTGTCGTGAAGTTGGTTTTGAATAACACATGATATATTTCTAGGATTTTGGAGAGGAGAGGCGCAATGGCTTCAAAATACACAGTTGCAGAAACCCTCGTCCAAAACGCCTCGAACCATGCTTTGTCATTGATGCCCCTTCACACAGTTTGGATAGCCATTAGACATGGAGTACGGCTTGTTCCCCCTCCCAGTTGGATCTGGTACCCTCCAACCCCACATTTGTCGGAGAAGAAGCTCGGATCTATTACAAACAGTGCATACAACTTGCACACCCTTGAGGATAACCATGCTTTCACTAATGCAGCACAAAAAAGGGTATCTACAGCAACCAACCAGGATGCTGACACACGGGGTGCCTTTGCTCCTGAATTGCAAAGAACCCCTAGCCATGACTAGGTCCAGATAGGGGGGGCTGATGCAGATAGGACCGGCGTGCTCCTCTGGGTTTCTCACCAGAGACACCTGAAAGATACCGCAAAATCCACACTTCAGATCAAGGAGGGTGAAGAGCTAGCTGAGGATACTCTCAGGTGATGGGTCCTGACCACAAGGATGGTTCTGCAGTGGTGTATAAGCTGATAACAGAGCTTGCAACCCCAGTGAAAGAAAAACCTCCACTACTATGACGGAGGACCTCTCCTCACCTAAAATGCGACGTTCCCAATGGATATGACCTTGGGCAAGACGAAGAGGGTAGCTAGAAAGTAGATCAGCTCAGAAGTGGACCAGATCTGGTTGCCCACAGACCAAGCTCCACGGCTTACCACTTGTTAATAGAACCTGAGATAACAGAGGGAAGAAAACCCTCTATGACAAGCATAGAAGTGAAAACGAAAGTATGGGGCACCTGGATGGGCATGCCTAATAAAAATCTTGCAATACACCGAGCTCAGGATTCAGCCAAAGAAAAATCTCCCCATACTCACTCCCACCATCTCATGGCACATGGGCAACTGATCGAGCCCCTTCTCTACCCACAACTGAGGAAGATCGGATACAAATCTTCATAAAAACACTAGAGGGCAAGACTATTTGTAGGAAAATCTAGAAGGGGGAGGGGATTCAGGAGCTAAGGTTAAAAATCTAGAACTACCTGGGTATACCAGTGCAACGGCAAAATTTGATCTGCTAAGGCCACAGTCTACAGGACCAACACACTCTCCAGGATTATGGCATTACCATAGACTCT
>APFE030736349.1:92859-110229 GCA_000404065.3 Pinus taeda | reverse complement strand
ACTCCCAAAAAATATGTTAAAAAGCAGATAATATAAAAGAAAATAAATGATATGATATCAAAAAAAGACTGAGAAACCATTGGGTTTCTTCCATGACCAAGTGACATGTCACCTTCAACCACAGCTGGGAAGATACCAAAGTTGAATAAATAAAAAAATATTATTTGTCTTTGGAAGAAATTGATACTTATTGCAGAATCTTTGTAGGTTTACACTTGTGAATGGTGCTGATCCTGTGCCTTGGCTGCTAACGGGCATAAGAATGACTGTACCAGATACAAATGATATACCTTCTTTCTTGGGGACAATGGAGCTTGCGGAAATGTAGAGAAAAAATCATTACAGAAATCTTTAATATGGATGTGTTGGAATGTATTATGAAGCAAAGGATTTAGTCTCAGCCAATTCAGATATAAAAGTAACAAATTTAAAAGCCTGGCAACGTCACCCAGTTGTAAGCTACATGAAAAGATTTCAATTGTCATAGAAGCACAGGAAGATTTCAAATTAGTAACATGGAAATAGGGTCATGATTCCCTTCTCACCCCTTCCGCCTGATTCTAGAAACTAAATGCATCCTCTAATTTTGCAAGAATATCCTTCCGAATCAGCCTCTCCAACTTCCGTGTTAAAAACTCTTACATAGCTTCAAAATGTATCTTCTGCATTTCCACAAAAAAATCGAATCAACGATGATTAAAATCATTGTGAAAGGCTTCATTAATGACAGTCTTCCCAAAACCCTATTTAAATGACGATAAGACTACTCGTATAAATTCAACGGTAGGGAAAACTGTTGAAGAAGTAAGATTCACTAAACACACAGTTTATAATCACTCATCGCAGTTTTCGAAAATAGCTCTACTTAGACTTTGAATATAGTTGCAGAGAGCAACAACCGCGACATTTGAGAGACTGAAACCAAAATCCAATCGTTAGTGAAAGGTTGCATAACGAGTGGCAGTAGGGTAATGGCAATGAAGTTGGTTGACAATTATGTTGTGGGATCCAACTACAGAAGACATTTTAATCTTCTAGCATTCAATCCTCTCCAATGTTGTAGACCAGTGTAGAGCGGAAATTGGAGGAGTTCTTATAAAAAGAAAACACTTTAATATCTAATTAAAAAAAATAATTTATTAATTTTTATTGGTGAATAAGTTTTAAAAAACAGGGCCTCCACATTAATAAAACACTTTGAAGTTGTTCAAAATCATGAAGAAGTTGGTAAGAAGATCCCAAGCCTAAACGAAAATGGGGAGTAAGGAAATGAAGAATATAAAGAAAAGGAAATATTAAAGAGATATGCTCCAATTGCAAGCTTTGAGTTAGATCACATAATCTGGACAGGATTTAAGAAAATAGGTATACAATTAAAGAAGGTTAAGAAAGGCTAATTGACAATCTCCCACAACCTGTTAACTTGGATAACATGTGGGGTCAAATCTGGAATAAAGATGGTATTCCCAAAGTTAACCTTTTCTGCTCGGAACTAGTGCATGGAAGGAAAATATTTACTTAAAAGAACTATTCATAGGCCTTCACAATGCATATTATGTGAAAAATCCAAAGAAAATACCTACCATGTTCATTCTCCACTAAAATATGGAAATTTGCAATCCCAAACCTCACTGATGTCACCCATATTACCTACAACATTGATGCAGGAGCATCCAGCTTTGAGGAGACAGAAGGTGGTTGACGGTCTCATGGAGAGACAAGAACACACAGTCATACATGCCTAGCTGGACAGGTGTCAGACTTGTCAGTTACTTTACTTTATTTACTTGTTTTATTTTTCAGAAGGTTGATAGGATTAGGTAAATTAAAATTGTGCACTGTTTCTTTTTAATAGAAATTAGTAATAGAAAAATAAGTGATAGTTAATTAGCTTCTTTAAAAATTGCATTAGTTAAGGACAGTTACCCAATCTGTTGGGGCAGTTCTACTTGGAAAAGAACAGTTACGCCTCAGGAGGTTAAAAGGAGAAAGATAAGCATTGTAAACGATTCCTCAGACAGAGAAAAAAAAGAGACAGTCATTTTTTTCAAATAAACATTTTATTCTATTTCTCAAACATATCACCACTGTATATTTAATTTTTCATGCATCATAATATAGTTTCTGTGTAACAAATTGGTGTCGGAATAATAAGACAGAGAATCAATGAGAAGAGCAGAGTAGCATGGAGATATAGCTATCACCTATAGACAGGATAACGAGAAACTGCGAATGCAGACAACCTTCAGACGGAACGAAATTTACTAAAAGCACAGAGAACAGTTATACAAATATCATTTCTAGATAGAAGCAAACGAGAATTCGGGCATACAAGTAAACTTTCAAGTAACCCGAAAAACAAACCCTCATATCATATTTAAGAACAGAGAAAATAGCAAAATGTAACAAATATGTATCTGAATCATTTCATTAACCTATTTTAATAGAGCAAATACAGTACAGGCGTTTCACATTTTTTCTTTCGAACAAAAATTTCATTAAAAGAACAGAGTCTCGAAACAGAGTTTCGGCAAATATTTGTTACAACCATAAACCAAATTAACACAGCGAAGATTCCCAATAGAGCCAGCGAATAGGGGTTTCGAATAACCTGAGGGTTTCTACCAACATACAACAGCAACTACAGGACGAGGGTTCGAATCAATGAGCAACCCTCTCACAAAATAACCAGACAATGCCATACAGGACGAGGGCTTGAAGCCACTGAGTACCCATTAAGGGTTTTAACAAAAACTAAGTGACGATATTATAGAAGCAAGGGCCAAGACCAACGAATAGAACCGAAGGAGGGTTACACAGATAATATAACCATTTATTTTGCCGCTCAGAAGACGGACTACCAACAAAACAAGACTCAAAACTATAAATAAGTTACAGTCAACTACATGGGGAGACACTACCCGTAAGGAAAGAGCTTGAGAGCTTGTCAGGAAGCGTGGAGCACATCGAACCACAGAACCGACTACCTGGAACCACCTGCAACAAAATGAGAGCAAGTTAGAGATTTGTACAAACACAAATAAACGTCTGAAATCAAAAAACCGGAAGAAGATTGGAGCAAGAATCTTACCTGAAGCTAAGGGAACCGAGTCAAAGACCACCATAACTACTAAACCCTGAAAGACCAGTAACAGGTGCATTAGAATCAGAGGGATAAGGGCTAAACCAGTCCAACAGGGAACCATTGTTTACCTGAGCAACAAGGTTGAAGCGCGGAAGCTCGGAGGAGGACCTGCCACGAAACAAATTCATCAACCAAACGAATGGAAACAACATTTGCATAGTAAAAATCAGTCAAATACACAGTGAAACAGGATTGTCATCATGCAGAGCAGAGGGTGCTCTTACAGGCCACCGAAACCTTACCTCCATAGCTGTAGAGAACCAAAGATATCCATACAAACAAGCGCTTGAAACCAGAACAACGAAGAACAAGAGTTCCCCACACTCACAGAGTAAGCCTTTCGGCGTAGGAGGAGTGAAAATGACAAATAAGTAGAGTAGGGTTGACAAAAGGCAAAGTGCCGTGCAAGGAGAACCGGCAAGTGGAGGTCGATAACCAGCGAGGCCCATTGAAACCCTAAAACAATTACCGAGAGAACGTACCAGGAATTTAAGTCAACCATAAATTCGTTCAGGACGCCAAGTCTTGTCGACAGCAGGTACATTAGAATCGGCGGGAGGCCATCATAAGTGGTATCAGAGCTAGTTTCTTGAGTTGGAACAAATGGAACAAGTGGAAGCTGAAGGAAGAGGAAGAGGAAGAGGACGAGTAGTCCGTAGAGTAGTAGATGAGGGACTTCGAGAGGAGATTCGAGTTTTGCGTGAAAGATTGGCAGTGGTGGAGGCTGGGGGAAGGAGAGACCCAGCAGATGATAGTGATGAAGAAGTAGCTGAACCAGAGGATGAGTTCGAAGGGGTGACACCGGAACATAGATTGTTGAAGTTAGTTTTGCTGTCCATTCATAAGCCAAGGCATGATCTACCTACTTATGATGGGAGTTTGTCTGCAGATGTGTTATTAGATTGGCTGAGTGAAGTAAATAAATTTTTTGAGTTTGAGGAAACCAGTGAGGACAAACAAGTGAAGTTCGCCGCCACCAAGCTGAAAGGACATGCGTCCTTATGGTGGGATAGCATTCAGGCGGAAAGGAAAAGGCTACACAAACAACCTATAAAGAAGTGGGCCAGAATGGAAGCAAAACTGAAGGAAAAGTTCCTGCCAAAAGATTACCAGATCATGTTGTACAGACAGGTACAGAACCTGAAGCAAAGAGGAATGACTGCTAGGGAGTTTACAGAGGAATTTTATAAGTTGAATTTACGTGCAGGGTATGTGGAAGATACCTCAGAAAAAACAGCCAGATTTGTGAATGGCTTGAGGTGGGAGATTTTGGATGAAATCGGTATCCTCTCACCTCAAACATTGGATGAAGCCTATCAGTTTGCACTGAAGGCAGAGGAGAAAATTACCAGGAAACAGAACACCAAGAGAGGAGGTGGTTCTGGCAGGGGAAAAGGCAAGGTTTATGGCAGAGGTAGAGGTACAGGCTCAAACGAGGAGGGCACCAGTTCCAAATCTGTTGGCACCACAGAGAAGGACAACAGCACCAGGGAAGGACGACCAGCTCAGCGAGGGCGAGGATTTGGTCGAGGCAGGGGAAATGTCCAGTGCTATCGTTGTCACAAATTGGGACACAAGTCATATGACTGTCCTGAAGGTGAACCAGCAAGTGGGAGAGGAACCTATGTTGCTCAGCCAAACGATGTTGAGGAGACACCTCAAGAAGCAGAGAATACACCGGAGATAGGCGAAGCCTTGGTGTTAAATAAAGTGTTGTTAAAACCAGCAAAAGAAGTTGTAGAACTGGATCAGCGAAAGGCTTTGTTTCGCACCGTTTGCAAGTCACGAGGTAAGTGCTTTAAGTTGATCATTGACAGTGGGAGTACCGACAATTTAGTAGCTGTGGAGATGGTAGAAAAGCTGGGATTAAAGAAGTGAAAACATCCTACTCCCTACAAAGTGTCGTGGTTGCAGAAAGGACATCAGCTGTTAGTTGACGAACAGTGTGAGGTAGAGTTTCAGATCGGTAAATATAAGGACAAGATCCTTTGCGATGTCATGCCAATGGATGTTTGTCACTTACTGTTGGGACGACCATGGCAGTTTGATAGAAGTGCAGTTCATGATGGGAAAACTAACTGCTATAAGTTTGTGAAAGACGGGATCAAGCATACGCTTGTACCCATCAAGGAGGAAAATACAGCAGAAGCTAGTGGGGTGAAAGCACTGCTGTTAGGCGGAAAAGAGTTTATAAAACAGATTGAGGACAGCGAAATAAATTTTGCTGTCATACGGAGACCAAAGGCAGTGGTACTTCATACACATATTTCGGATTTGCCTGAAAAAGTTCAGAAGTTGCTGCAGGATTTTGGAGACATTGTGGTAGATGATCTTCCAGATGAATTGCCACCAAGAAGAGGTATTAGTCACTGTATTGACTTTATACCAGGGGCAAGCCTGCCAAATAAAGCAGCTTACCACATGAGTCCTAAAGACCATGAAGAAATCAGGAAACAGGTCCAGGAGTTGTTGGACAAAGGTTTGATTCGAGAGAGCATGAGCCCATGTGCAGTACCAACTATTTTGGCTCCAAAGAAAGGAGGGGAGTGGAGAATGTGTACGGATTCCAGGGCTATTAACAAAATTACGGTTAGGTACAGGTTTCCCTTACCTAGGATGGACGATATGATGGATTGTTTGAGTGGAGCGACTTATTTTTCGAAGATTGACCTGAAAAGTGGATATCACCGGATCCGGATTCGAGAGGGAGATGAATGGAAGACTGCTTTCAAGACGAACGAAGGCTTATATGAGTGGGTGGTGATGCCATTTGGTTTGAGCAACGCTCCCAGCACGTTCATGCGTCTGATGAATGAAGTGCTGAAGGAATTTAATGGTAAGTTCGTAATAGTTTACCTGGATGATATTCTGATTTTTAGCAAGACTAAAGAGAAACATTTCAGACATTTGCAGAGTGTGTTGAGGAAGTTACAGCAGAACAAGCTGTTAATTAATCTGAATAAGTGTACTTTTTTTCAGCGAGAATTAGTGTATCTGGGCTTTGTCATCGCAGAAAATGAACTAAAAATGGACCCAGAAAAAGTGACAGCTATAGTTAGCTGGCCTTCTCCGAAAAGTTTATTTGAAGTTCGAAGTTTCCATGGACTAGCCAGTTTTTACAGGAAGTTTATCAGAAATTTCAGCAAGATTTGTGCACCAATGTTGGATACGATCAAGAAAATAAATCAGCCATTTCGCTGGACTGAAGCAGAAGAACATAGTTTTCAGATCTTGAAAAAGAAGATTACTGAAAGACCAGTGTTAAGACTGCCTGATTTCAACAAACTTTTTCAAGTTCGTTGCGATGCCAGTGGTACGGCCATTGGGGCAGTCCTTAGCCAGGAGGACAGAATGGTTGCTTATTTCAGTGAAAAGCTAAATGAGAGCAGGCAGAAATACTCAACCTACGACAAGGAGTTTTACGCCATTGTGCAAGCTTTGAAACATTGGCGACATTATCTGTTAGGTAATGAGTTTGTGTTATTCTCTAACAATTCTGCGTTACAGTACATTATGCAGCAACATAAATTGAACCATAAGCATGCCGCTTGGGTTGAGTACTTGCAAAGTTTCACATTTGTACTAAAACACATTAGTGGGCAATCAAATAAGGTGGCAGATGCACTGAGTAGAAGAACGTTGCTTCTACAGGAAAGCACGATGCAGATTTTAGGCTTTGAACATTTAAAAGAGCTGTATCCGACCGACACCGATTTTATGGAGGCCTATGAGGCTTGCCAAAACCCGTTGTTACGAAATAACAACATGTGGTTAGACTATAATCTACAGGAAGGATTGCTGTTTAAAGGAGGGCAGTTATGTATTCCCAACTGTTCTATGCGGGAAAACATTATACAGGAAAAACACAGTGGAGGCCTGGCAGGACATTTCGGTATTGACAAAACGATTGCTCAGGTACAACATTTTTATTACTGGCCTAAGTTGCAGCGGGATGTGCAAAGGTACATAACTAGATGTAAAATTTGTCAATTGGCAAAAGGTCACAGTCAGAACACTGGACTTTATATGCCATTGCCCATTCCTAGTTGACCATGGGATTCAGTTAGTATGGATTTTGTACTGGGTTTGCCGAAGACACGACGAGGCTTTGATTCAGTAATGGTTGTGGTAGACCGATTTTCAAAGATGGTGTACTTTGTACCATGCAGGAAAACCAGCGATGCTACTTACATAGCACATCTTTTCTACATAGAGATTGTGCGGTTGCATGGACTTCCAAGATCCATTATCTCTGACAGAGATGTAAAGTTCACTGGTCATTTTTGGAGAACTCTGTGGAAAAAGTTGAATACCTAGTTGCAGTTCAGCTCCGCTTATCATCCACAGATAGATGGTCAGACGGAGGTAGTAAACCGAAGTCTAGGAAATCTACTTCGAAGTTTAACAGGTGAAAATTCCTGGACTTGGGACCGTGTACTTGCTCAGGCGGAATTCGCATACAACGATTCCCCTAACCACAGCACAGGATACAGTCCATTCCAGATTCTATACGGCATGCATCCGCGAGGAGTGCATGAGTTATGAGATTTGGGGAAACTTGAAAAACGAAGAACTGATGGGGAAGATTTCGCCTAGGCAATGAGTAATTTGCATGAACAGGTCAAGTTCAAATTACAGGACAGCAGTCAGAGATATAAACAGCAAGCTGATACAAAGCATCGGGAAGTTCAGTTCAACATAGGGGATGAAGTCCTTGCATACCTACGCAAGGAACGGTTTCCAAAACGAGAGTATAGCAAGCTAAAGTTCAAGAAAATCAGGCCCTGCAAAATCATTCGCAAATTTTCTGCGAACGCCTATGAACTACAGTTGCCACCAAGGGTCGGTATTTCCCCTATTTTTAACGTGGCAGATCTGTTTCCTTATGTCACAGGTTCAGCAGATAGCGCAGCAGCAGAGCCACCACGGGACACCAATTGTGAAGGATATTCGTGGACGAGAAAGATACCGATGGCACCACCCGTTGAGATCGAAGGGATTCTAGACACACAGGTAGCTAAGCGCACATGCAGGAAACAATATTTGCGGTACTTGGTAAAATGGAAGAACTGTCCGCTAGAGGACAGTTCGTGGCTTAACGCGACGCAGATACAGAAAGCAGGCTATTCTGTCGACGACCTCATGGAACGGAGCCATGACTTTTTGCCACCCCGGGAGCCTGATGCAGGAGCATCTAGCTCCGAGGAGACAGAAGTTGGTTGACGGTCTCATGGAGAGACAAGAACACATGATCATACATACATAGTTGGACAGGTGTTATACTTGTCAGTTATTTTACCTTATTTTATTTTTGTTTTATTTTTTCATCAAGCCATTAGGACCAGGTCGATTAGAGTTATGAACTATTTCTTTTCAAATAGAAATTATTAACAGCAAAAATAGGTTGTCAGTTAATTAGTTTCTTTTGTTAGCTAACTAATATCTTTACAAATTGTGTTAGTTAGGAACAGTTAGGAATTGGTGGATAGTTACCCAATTCTGTTGGGTAGTTCTACCTGAACAGAACTGTGGTGTTTCAGTGGTTTAAAAGAGAAAAGATAAACAATGTAAGGGATTCCTCAGACAGAGAAAAAAAGAGAGACAGTCTTTTTTTTTCAAATAAACATTTTATTCGATTTCTCAAACATATCATCACTGTATATTTTTCATGCATCATAATATAGTTTCTGTGTAACAAATTGGTGTCGGAATAATAAGACAGAGAATTAATGAGAAGAGCAGAGTAGCATGGAGATATAGCTATCACCTACAGACAGGATAACGAGAAACTGCAAATGCAGACAACCTTCAGACGGAACGAAATTTACTAAAAGAGCAGAGCACAGTTATACAAATATCATTTCCGGACAGAAGCGAACAAGAATTCGAGCATACAAGTAAACTTTCAGGTAACCCGGAAAACAAACCCTCATATCATATTTAAGAACAGAGCAAATATCAGAATGTAACAAATATGTATCTGAATCATTTCATTAACCTATTGTAATAGAGCAAATACAGTACAGGCATTTCACATTTTCTTTCGAATAAAAATTTCATTAAAAGAACAGAGTCTCGAAACAGAGTTTCAACAAATATTTGTTACAACCATAAACCAAATTAACGCAGTGAAGATCCCCAATAGAGCCAGTGAACAGGGGCTTCGAATAACCCGAGGGTTTCTACCAACATACAACAATAACTATAGGACGAGGGTTCGAATCAATGAGCAACCCTCTCACAAAATAACCAGAAAATGCCATGCAGGACGAGGGCTTGAAGCCATTGAGTACCCATTAAGGGTTTTAACAAAAACTAAGTGACGATATTACAGAAGCAAGGGCCGAGACCAAAGAATAGAACCGAAGGAGGGTTACACAAATAACAGAACGATTTATTTTGCCGCTCAGAAGACGGACTACCAACAAAACAAGACTCAAAACTATAAATAAGTTATAGTCGACTACATGGGAAGACACTACCCGTGAGGAAGGAGCTTGAGAGCTTGTCAGGAAGCATGGAGCACATCGAACCACAAAACCGACTACCTGGAACCACCTGCAACGAAATGAGAGCATGTTAGAGATCTGTACAAACACAAATAAACATTTGAATTCAAAAACCGGAAGAAGATTGGAGCAAGAATCTTACCTGAAGCTAAGGGAACTGAGTCGAAGACCACCATAACTACTAAACCCTGAAAGACCAGTAACAGGTGCGTTAGAATCGGAGGGATAAGGGCTAAACCAGTCCAACAGGGAACCATTATTTACCTGAGCAACAAGGTTGAAGTGCGGAAGCTCAGAGGAGGACCTGTCACGAAACAAATTCATCAACCAAACGAATGGAAACAGTATTTTCATAGTAAAAATCAGTGAAATACACAGTGATACAGGATTGTCTTCGTGCAGAGCAGAGGGTGCTCTTACAGGCCACCGAAACCTACCTCCATAGCTGTAAAGAACTAGAGATATTCATACCAACAGGTGCTTGAAGCCAGAACCACGAAAAACAAGAGTTCCCCACTGTCACAGAGCAAGCCTTTCGGCGCAGGAGGAGTGAAAATGACAAATGAGTAGAGTAGGGTTGACAAAAGGCAAGTGCCGTGCGAGGAGAACTGGCAAGGGGAGGTCGATAACCGGTGAGGCCCGTTGAAACCCGAAAACAATTGCCGAGAGAACGTACCAGGAATTTAAGTCAACCATAAATTCATTCAGGACGCCAAGTCTTGTCGACAGCAGGTACATTAGAATCGGCGGGAGGCCATCATAAGTGGTATCAGAGCCAAGTTTCTTGAAATAGAATAAATGGAACAGGTGGAAGCTGAAGGAAGAGGAAGAGAAAGAGGAAGAGGAAGGGGACGAGTAGTCCGTAGGATAGCAGATGAAGGACTTCGAGAAGAGATTCGTATTTTGCATGAAAGATTGACAGTGGTGGAGGCTGGGGGAAGGAGAGACCCAGCAGATAATAGTGATGAAGACGTAGCTGAACCAGAGGACGAGTTTGAAGGGGTGACACCGGAACTTAGATTGTTGAAGTCAGTTTTGCTATCCAGTCATAAGCCAAGGCATGAGTTACCTACTTATGACGGGAGTTTGTCAGCAGATGTGTTATTAGATTGGCTGAGTGAAGTAAATAAATTTTTTGAGTTTGAGGAAACCAGCGAAGACAAACAAGTGAAGCTCGCCGCCACCAAGCTGAAAGGACATGCGTCCTTATGGTGGGACAGCGTTCAGGCAGAAAGGAAGAGGCTACACAAACAGCCTATAAAGAAGTGGGCCAGAATGGAGGCAAAACTGAAGGAGAAGTTCCTGCCAAAAGATTACCAGATCATGTTGTACAGACAGGTACAGAACCTGAAGCAAAGAGGAATGACTATTAGGGAATTTACAGAGGAATTTTATAAATTGAATTTACGAGCAGGGTATGTGGAAGATACCTTGGAAAAAACAACCAGATTTGTGAATGGCTTGAGAGGGGAGATTTTGGATGAAATCGGTATCCTCTCACCTCAAACGTTGGATGAAGCCTATCAGTTTGCACTGAAGGCAGAGGAGAAAATTAATAGGAAACATAACACCAAGAGGGGAGGTGGTTCTGGCAGGGGAAAAGGCAAGGTTTATGGAAGAGGTAGAGGTACAGGCTCAAATGAGGAGGGCAGCAGTTGCAAATCTGTTGGCACCACAGAGAAGGACAACAGCACCAGGGAAGGACGACCAGCTCAGCGAGGGCAAGGATTTGGTCGAGGCAGGGGAACTGTCTAGTGCTATCGTTGTCACAAATTGGGACACAAGTCATATGACTGTCCTGAAGGTGAACCAGCAGGTGGGAGAGGAACTTATGTCGCTCAGACAGAGGATGTTGAGGAGACACCGTAAGAAGCGGAGAATACACCGGAGACAGGCGAAGCTTTGGTGTTAAATAAAGTGCTGTTAAAACCAACAAAAGAGGTTGCAGAACCAGATCAACGAAAGGCTTTGTTTCACACCGTTTGCAAGTCATGAGGTAAGTGTTGTAAGTTGATCATTGACAGTGGGAGTACCGACAATTTAGTAGCTGTGGAGATGGTAGAAAAGCTGGGATTAAAGAAGTTAAAACATCCTACTCCCTACAAAGTGTCGTGGCTGCAGAAAGGACATCAGCTATTAGTTGACGAACAGTGTGAGGTAGAGTTTCAAATCGGTAAATATAAGGACAAGATCCTTTGCGATGCCATGCCAATGGATGTCTGTCACTTACTGTTGGGACGACCATGGCAGTTTGATAGAAGTGCAGTTCATGATGGGAAAAATAACTACTATAAGTTTGTGAAAGACGGGATCAAGCATACGCTTGTACCCATCAAAGAGGAAAATACAGCAGAAGCTAGTGGGGTGAAAGCACTACTGTTAGGCGGAAAAGAATTTATAAAACAGATTGAGGACAGCGAAATACATTTTGCTGTCATAAAGAGACGAAAGGCAGTGGTACTTCATACACAGATTTCAGATTTGCCTGAAGAAGTTCAGAAGTTGCTGCAGGATGTTGGAGACATTGTGGTAGATGATCTTCCAGATGAATTACCACCAAGGAGAGGTATTAGTCACTGTATTGATTTTATACCAGGAGCAAGCCTGCCAAATAAAGCAGCTTACCGCATGAGTCCTAAAGACCATGAAGAAATCAGGAAACAGGTCCAGGAGTTGTTGGACAAAGGTTTGATTCGAGAGAGCATGAGCCCATGTGCAGTACCAACTGTTTTGGCTCCAAAGAAAGGAGGAGAGTGGAGAATGTGTATGGATTCCAGGGCTATTAACAAAATTACGGTCAGGTACAGGTTTCCCTTACCTAGGATGGACAATATGATGGATTGTTTGAGGGGAGTGACTTATTTTTCGAAGATTGACCTGAAAAGTGGATATCACCAGATCCAGATTCGAGAGGGAGATGAATGGAAAACCGCTTTCAAGACGAACGAAGGCTTATATGAGTGGCTGGTGATGCCATTTGGTTTGGGCAACGCTCCCAGCACGTTCATGCGCCTGATGAATGAAGTGCTGAAGGAATTTAATGGTAAGTTCGTAATAGTTTACCTGGATGATATTCTGATTTTTAGTAAGACTAAAGAGGAACATTTCAGACATTTATAGAGTGTGTTAAGGAAGTTACAGCAGAACAAGCTGTTAATTAATCTGAAGAAGTGTACTTTTTTTCAGCGAGAATTAGTGTATCTGGGCTTTGTCATCGCAGAAAATGAACTAAAAATGGACCCAGAAAAAGTGACAGCTATAGTTAGCTGGCCTTCTCCGAAAAGTTTATTTGAAGTTCGAAGTTTCCATGGACTAGCCAGTTTTTACAGGAAGTTTATCAGAATCAGCGAGATTTGTGCACCAATGTTGGATACGATCAAGAAAATAAATCAGCCATTTCGCTGGACTGAAGCAGTAGAACATAGTTTTCAAATCTTGAAAAAGAATATTACTGAAAGACCAGTGTTAAGACTGCCTGATTTCAACAAACTTTTTCAAGTTCGTTGCGATGCCAGTGGTACGGCCATTGGGGCAGTCGTTAGCCAGGAGGACAGACCGGTTGCTTATTTCAGTGAAAAGCTAAATGAGAGCAGGCAGAAATACTCAACCTATGACAAGGAGTTTTACGCCATTGTGCAAGCTTTGAAACATTGGTGACATTATCTGTTAGGTAATGAGTTTGTCTTATTCTCTGACAATTCTGCGTTACAGTACATTATGCAGCAGCATAAATTGAACCATAAGCATGCCGCTTGGGTTGAGTACTTTCAAAGTTTCACATTTGTACTAAAACACATTAGTGGGCAATCAAATAAGGTGGCAGATGCACTGAGTAGAAGAACGTTGCTTCTACAGGAAAGCACGATGCAGATTTTAGGCTTTGAACATTTAAAAGAGCTGTATCCGACCGACATCGAGTTTATGGAGGCCTATGAGGCTTGCCAAAACCCGCTGTTACGAAATAACAACATGTGGTTAGACTATAATCTATAGGAAGGATTGTTGTTTAAAGGAGGGCAGTGATGTATTCCCAACTGTTCTATGCGGGAAAACATTATACAGGAAAAACACAGTGGAGGCCTAGCAAGACATTTTGGTATTGACAAAACGATTGCTCAGGTACAACATTTTTATTACTGGCCTAAGTTGCAGCGAGATGTGCAGAGGTACGTGACTAGATGTAAAATTTGTCAATTGGCAAAAGGTCACAGTCATAACACTGGACTTTATATGCCATTGCCCATTCCTAGTCGACCATGGGATTCAGTTAGTATGGATTTTGTACTGGGTTTGCCGACGACATGACGCGGCTTTGATTCAGTAATGGTTGTGGTAGACCGATTTTCAAAGATGGTGCACTTTGTACCATGCAGGAAAACCAGCGATGCTACTTACATAGCACATCTTTTCTTCACAGAGATTGTGCGGTTGCATGGACTTCCAAGATCCATTATCTCTGACAGAGATGTAAAGTTCACTGGTCATTTTTGGAGAACTCTGTGGAAAATGTTGAATACCCAATTGCAGTTCAGCTCTGCTTATCATCCACAGACAGATGGTCAGACGGAGGTAGTAAACCGAAGTCTGGGAAATCTACTTCGAAGTTTAGTAGGTGAAAATTCCTGGACTTGGGACCGTGTACTTGCTCAGGCGGAATTCGCATACAACGATTCCCCCAACCACAACACAGGATACAGTCCGTTCCAGATTCTGTACGGCATGCATCCGCGAGGAGTGCATGAGTTACGAGATTTGGGGAAACTTGAAAAACGAAGCGCTAATGGGGAAGATTTCGCCCAGGCAATGAGTAATTTGCATGAATAGGTCAAGTTGAAATTACAGGACAGCAGTCAGAGATATAAAGAGCGAGCTGATACAAAGCGTCGGGAAGTTCAGTTCAACATAGGGGATGAAGTCCTTGCGTACCTACGCAAGGAACGGTTTCCAAAATGAGAGTACAGCAAGCTAAAGTTCAAGAAAATCGGGCCCTGCAAAATCATTCGCAAATTTTCTGCGAACGCCTATGAACTACAGTTGCCACCAGGGATCGGTATTTCCCCTATTTTTAATGTGGTAGATCTGTTTCCTTATGTCACAAGTTTAGCAGATAATACAACAGCAGAGCCACCATGGGACACCAATTGTGAAGGAGATTCGTGGACGAGACAGATGCCGATGGCACCACCCATTGAGATCGAAGGGATTCGAGACACACAGGTAGCTAAGCGCACACGCAGGAAAGAATATTTGCGGTACTTGGTAAAATGGAAGAACCGTCCGCTAGAGGACAGTTCATGGCTTAACGCGACGCAGATACAGAAAGCAAGCTATTCTGTCGACGACCTCATGGAACGGAGCCATGACTTTTTGCCACCTTGGGAGCCTGATGCAGAAGCATCCAGCTCCGAGGAGACAGAATTTGGTTGACGGTCTCATGGAGAGACAAGAACACATGATCATACATACATAGTTGGACAGGTGTTATACTTGTCAGTTATTTTACCTTATTTTATTTTTGTTTTATTTTGTCATCAAGCCATTAGGACCAGGTCGATTAGAGTTATGAACTGTTACTTTTCAAATAGAAATTATTAACAGCAAAAATAGGTTGTCAATTAATTAGTTTATTTTGTTAGTTAACTAGTCTCTTTACAAATTGTGTTAGTTAGGAACAATTAGGAATTGGTGGACAGTTACCCAATTCTATTGGGCAGTTCTACCTGAACAGAACTGTGGTGTTTCAGGGGTTTAAAAGAGAAAAGATAAACAATGTAAGGGATTCCTCAGACAGAGAAAAAAAGAGAGACAGTCATTTTTTTTCAAATAAACATTTTATTCGATTTCTCAAACATATCATCACTGTATATTTTTCATGCATCATAATATAGTTTCTGTGTAACAAATTGGTGTCGGAATAATAAGACAGAGAATCAATGAGAAGAGCAGAGTAGCATGGAGATATAGCTATCACCTATAGACAGGATAACGAGAAACTGCGAATGCAGACAACCTTCAGACGGAACGAAATTTACTAAAAGCGCAGAGCACAATTATACAAATATCATTTCCAAACAGAAGCGAACAAGAATTCGGGCATACAAGTAAACTTTCAGGTAACTCGAAAAACAAACCCTCATATCATATTTAAGAACAGAGCAAATATCATAATGTAACAAATATGTATCTGAATCATTTCATTAACCTATTGTAATAGAGCAAATACAGTACAGGCATTTCACATTTTCTTTCGAATAAAAATTTCATTAAAAGAACAGAGTCTCGAAACAGAGTTTCCGCAAATATTTGTTACAACCATAAACCAAATTAACACAGCGAAGATCCCTAATAGAGCCAGCAAACAGGGGCTTCGAATAACCCGAGGGTTTCTACCAACATACAACAGTAACTATAGGACGAGGGTTCGAATCAATGAGCAACCCTCTAACAAAATAACGAGACAATGCCATGCAGGACGAGGGCTTGAAGCCATTGAGTACCCATTAAGGGTTTTAACAAAAACTAAGTGACGATATTAGAGAAGCAAGGGCCGAGACCAACGAATAGAACCGAAGGAGGGTTACACAGATAACAGAACCATTTATTTTGTCGCTCAGAAGACGGACTACCAACAAAACAAGACTCAAAACTATAAATAAGTTATAGTCGACTACATGGGAAGACACTACCCGTGAGGAAGGAGCTTGAGAGCTTGTCAGGAAGTGTGGAGCACATCGAAACACAAAACCGACTACCTGGAACCACCTGCAACGAAATGAGAGCATGTTAGAGATTTGTACAAACACAAATAAACGTTTGAATTCAAAAACCGGAAGAAGATTGGAGCAATAATCTTACCTGAAGCTAAGGGAACTGAGTCGAAGACCACCATAACTACTAAACCCTGAAAGACCAGTAACAGGTGCGTTAGAATCGGAGGGATAAGGGCCAAGTCTTGTCGACAGCAGGTACCAGGAATTTAAGTCAACCATAAATTCGTTCAGGACGCCAAGTCTTGTCGACAGCAGGCACATGAGAATCGGCGGGAGGCCATCATTTTTATTAAAGTACAATAATGATACAATTATCAGTTGTTTAACAGTGGTTTAATGAACATATCAGTTATAAAAATATTATAATTAAATAAATAAATAAAAATAGGCTTGATAACTTCCTACCTAATTAAAAGATTTAGCGGTGACATATTCTGGGGAAGATGCTTTGAGAATGTTGAAAAAATATTAAAAGGATACTTTTCTTGGTTATTATTGTTATAATAACATGGAAATACTTTAGCCAAGGTGAAAAAATAGCTACTAATATTTTTTGGAAATGAGTTGCGACGTAGAGGACAAGAAACTAATTTTTCTAAATATAAATGAGAGGTAATTTATTTTTCTCAAGAACTCCCATATGGTGTTAGGAATAAGTATTAAGAAATGAAGAATTGAAACTGAGAAAAGAAGTGGAAATCAAGAAAGTGAAGAAGCCAACCTAAATTCTTTTTACCCTATAGAAGTGGGCTTATGAGAAACTAGCAGTAACAAGGAGGTATTCTTGTTACTAAAAATTGTGGTTTTTAGAAACATGGAAGGAACGAATTTATGTAAATAAATTTTAAGATTGTTTTATTTTATTTTTCTCCAAAAAAAATTCTAAATCTTTTGGAATTTTTTTCAATAGTTTTATAATAATAGTATAGTTTATTAAGATTTGGTT
>APFE030736349.1:71371-92399 GCA_000404065.3 Pinus taeda | reverse complement strand
CAAGAATAATTCCTTAACTCCAAAATTTATACAATGTTATAATGAACTGCTGGGAATATTTCAAAAAGAAATTTTGAGCTAGAAATTTTGTATTTAAATGATTTATATAATGGATTGTTTTAATGCATTTGCACTGGTAATTTACGTTGTGAAAGGGATAAAAAAACATATGCAAATATATATCTATGTATATAGTTTAAAAGAGAAACAAATTCATGGAGTGTTTAATGTTAAAAGGTTTACTTTTCTAATAAAAAATATGACTAGCATCAATTTCCATGGATAAGATCATGTTTTTTTTAGAATTATATATGTTTAACCCATATATTAATTATTTTTTATATATAATAATAACAAGGTAATATTTACGTTTTTAGGTCTTTCTATTTTGGAATAGCGTTTCTAGAATTTTAATTTACTTATTAGTAATTATCACATGGATATAAGGAATATTCATAATAGTATACACCAATCATAACTTTAAACTTATCTTTAAATTAGTTATGTAATTTTCCCCTTTAAACTAAATTGGTTATTTAAGAAAAATATCATATGAACAAGTGCCATATGACATGAGTTATGGTTCTTGGGCATGTAGTATTGATAATCCATGATATTGTACAAAGCTTATTTACAGACTAAGAATATCCTAGTGAAGTCTGTGGTTTTTATAGCTTAGTTAGTTTTTAATTTTAGCAATGTGAGAAGCATAATTGCTTTAAGGCTTGTTATGGATTGATGTGTATCTATGTGTTTCAGCCATTTAATTTATATGGCTGCACTAGTTTTATGTCACTCAACGTTATAAATTCATAATAAATGGGATCAATTTAAATATTAAATAATCATTAATAATATATATATATATAATCAATTTAAATATTAAAAAATCAATATATTATATATATATATATATATATATAATATTATAATATATATAATATATATATTGACTAATAGAAAATTTAAGAGTTAGAGGATGGTTATTTTACATGGACCATAGTCATGGTAGCAAAACAATGTCATGAAGCTCATCTTATTGGCTAGGGGAAGGAAAAAAATATCCATAATACTTGGGAATAGGACATAGATGTTACTTCTATGACTCTATCACCATAATTAACCGTTATTAAACTAGAATACTTACTGTCTCTATTGGGTTTGTTGTATCAAGGTTGTAAATCTATGGAATTATGAACTTTTGAATGCTAAGTATGGGTTGTATGATGTTAAACATGGTTAATGAATGAAAATATGCACCTTGGGATATTGTTGAATCTTCTTGGGCTCAATATGTTTGAATGAGTTTTTATTCCAACATCGTTCCTTTCCCAGGATCCTCTATAAGCCTTTATGTGACATGTGGGTGTCATGAGTAGGTTTTATGTACTAGAAATAAATATGGACCTTGCCACATGGTGAAGGGGACAAAAAAGGGCCTTGATCCACAATTTCACCGTATTAAGATAATTTTTCATGAACAAACCCTAAGATAGTGAAAAAATACCTCAAGATGGTGTCTTTTCCCTAGGAGTTGAATATGAGAGAGATTGAGATGTTTTTATGCACCATGGATTGGATGGATCTTGAGGCCTTCATAATAATCATGATTGAGAAACAATATCCTTATGTTGTTTTCATTGGTTATGGGAGAGAAAAAACAACCTCTGTCTCTAATATATGGATTTTCTAACTCAACTCTAATGAACATGCCCACATAACACTACATGGGAGCATGGATATTTTGTGGGGCCTTTATCATCATCAAATGCTAAAACCTAGTGACCTATGATATTATTGAGGATTCTAGATATTAAAATCGTTCAAATAATAGTAAAACAAGTATTGAGGCATAAACAGGGCTAATGGGAACATAATGGGATTAATATGTATTAAAACCTCTCGATATCAAGCATTGGAACAACACCTAACAACCATGACATAAGCCCTCTCTAGTGAGTCGTTGACATCCAATTTCTATGGCTACCATTATTGGGTCTTCATGTTCATGGGCATGTGTTAATTATATGATTGTGGTCAAGGGAGGTAAATAAGAACCTCTATCTCAAAAACTTTATTAGACTCATGTATCATGGATGAGTCTGTTAGTTAATTATTCACCACCAAGGGTGCTTTGGGCACCATTACAAGTTTTGTTGAATATAATGAATGTGCACAGAGGTCTATCGAATGTCACAAGAAGGAAATAGTGTTCTTGCTTCCATAAATCTCACTTCTCAAGCTCAATTACCATGTGCAATGCCTATTAACCACAAAACACTTATCAGCATAGTTCTAACACCAGCCACAAAGGACGAAATGAGAACTTTGTAAGGTATCTCTAACCTACTAAGAAAATACAACTTCCATGATTCAACTACAATGCATAAATTGAATGATAATTTGTCTTCATCGTGCACCATGGATCACTCTCGGGTCCATTTTCAGGGTTCCTTAACATTTAAGTGGGATAGAGAAACCATGAGTAGGTCATTTGCATTATAAATGGTGTTCAAGGTATAAACATGGTTGGGGGGTAGGGACAAGGGGATTGCACACTAAACGCAAGTATTTAATAGCTATATGAACATGGTTATAGGAGGAAATATTTTGGTCTTAATCCCTAGAATATGTTCCTTAGGATCAACCACCATGAAAAACACCTACAACCATAACATGAAACCTCTTGAGAGGTATTTGGATTCAGGAATTGATATGGATACCATGAAAAGGTTTTTCACATTAAGGATGATTTACAGGACCTTAAACATGGTTAAGGAAAGAAACACGTACCTTCAAACATTATTGAATATATTAAAGCTGAAGAGTCTTAAATGAGTCCTCATACAATTGCAAGTGTCCTCCAAGCTTAATGTAGAATATGGTTTCCATTTATTGGTTATGAAATTAGTGATGGGTATAGGGGCCTAGACCATAATAAAACATGAAAACATGGGCCTTACATACTAAATATAACCTTCTAGCCCTTAAGAATTATGAAGGACTCCAAACACAAAACATATCCTTTCTGTGGTAACTTTGGCCCCAAGTCATATTCCAAGAACCATTAGATAATTTTTCACAGAGAGGGAAAGGCTAACTTGACTAAGTGTAGGAGCATAAAATAGGTTCTATTATTAAACCTTTCCTTTTGAAACATAGGTCCTAAAATGAGTCCTTATTCTAAAGGTTATGGAGATTCCAAAGCTTGTGAATATATGTTATAAGAATGCATGTGATTTTTTAGCATGTGCATGTTCTTAATGCCTGCAAATTATTACTAAAAAAAATAGAAATAAAAAGATAGGACTACATCTTTTCATATACATTTTGGATAAGTTAGTTGTTTCAATTTTACCTTTAGCTTTGGAATGGAAAACCTAGTGGTTCATGTGTATAAGAAAAGTCATCCATTTTCCTAGTTCCTTGTTCTGGTTAATATTTTTAACAACATTTTTAAATATGGAATACATGGTTAGTTCATATGAAGTTATACATAGTTATAAAGATTTTTATGTACATTTTAATTATGTTTTTAAGAAAAAAATATTTATTTCTATTTTTTATTTATTTTTGATTGTATGTATATCATAATTTAAAATACACAGACCTTTTATTTTTGGTATAAAAATTTAGTCCCTAACCCATCTAGAAAGCAAATTGTATGGTGCATAAGTATAGATGGAGACCTACAAATTTAAAAGAAATATATTAATTATGGTAGGATGCCAAACTTAGAATTAATACTAGACCTACTATATAGATGGTTTACTTTTTGGGTTAATATTAGCTTCGTCATAGAGTAGATAAGATAGTGGTAAGTAAATTATAATGAGTTTATAATTGTGGTTTACCAACCCGTGGTATTTTCATATGTTATACATAATATGAGTTCTATATAATGGCTTGGTGAATTCCATTGTAAAATTCCTTAAGTGCCTTGGGCCATATTATGAAAATAAATAGATATGTAGGATGCATTTTGTTCTATGTGTTTGTTTTTGTTTTCATTTCATATGATTAGGCTATTTCTCACACTTAATTTCCTTTCATTTGGTTTCATACTACCACAAATCCAAAGAATTAAGGATATGTTTGCTTAATCTAATGATGATTTGGGTAATAAATTTTGTAAAGTTAAATAATATTGAAAGAAATAAAAATCACAACAAGACCTAAAATGGATATTAATATACTAGTGGAAAATGTATATTTCTTTTATGAAAAAATAATTATATAAGGTGTTTGATTTGACTCGCTCTATTTGGAGTAGAGAGGGATGCTTGTAATAAAATTGTATTAAAATAAAGAGAGGTGTTAGTAATCAAACATGTTGATGTTTCATAACAATGTGTGCTTGGGAAATAGTAGTTTGAAGTAGTGATTTGGAAATGGCCTAGATTCATAGATACACTCCCATTGATGCTCATTTTTGGGTCCCACATGTAGAGCAATATTAATCAATCAACATATCGAAAATTTATCCCTATGCCTGGTAGGAGGAAACACGTGTTCTTAACCATAAGGCTCACTCAAGTTTACACATTTAATTAGGCATATGGTTGTAAGCCTATCTAGGTATGCAAATATTGGTTTGATGATTCACTGGAGAAACAACTAGGTGGTGATACAGGATATGTTGTATTGTTACAATCCAAAAATAAACTTTGAAGGGGGATTCATCCAAATCAAGTTTAAAGGATGAAATTTTGAGTTAATATTGACCTATTTATAAAATAATTAATATAACCTCAAGTTTTATGGGTTTATCGTTTGTGGTTAATGAGCTCATGGTATTAGGTATCCCATGGTATCTTATATAGTGAAGCTTATTTAAAGGCTCAAATAACTCCATTGAAAAATATCTTGGGCACTTATTGTTTGAGCAGTTTCTAGAAGTTTTTGTTACTTTTTCTTATCCCATTGTACGATTCCTCTCTCTTAAGTTATGCATCTAATACTAAATATGTATATTAACACTAACATATGAATTATATTTTAGCAGAAAATAACATATTAATGTTAAAGAACATGGAATTTTCTAGGTTATATAAATTCTATATATTATGGTAACTTATTCTATTTCTTATATTTAATTCATTTACTTATAATAAGTTGTTCATGTATTTCGAATGATTTCTATTGAAACTTCCCTATATTATCCCCTAATTATTTTTGTTACTTAGGAAACATCTTATATTGTGCTTATATTATCTAGAAATAAAATTAAAGAGAATCACTCAACTTTATCTTCTTTCAACGACTTCAAAACCCTTATTATCTATTTAAAAAAATAATAATATTGATCTCATCCAATCTACGAGTTAATGTGAATTTCATCCAATCTACTAGTAAGTAAACTCTAATTTGGTTGTACCAACTATCCATACAAAAAATCAAACATCAAACCACTTGATTAAGAATGGATCATCCAATAAAAAAATACACCTCTTTATCATTCATTATAATTAAGAGTATGTTATAGAATATACACAATATTCTGAGAAATATATAAAATTGCAAAAACAAATATTGATATTGAAAAGAGAAGGTAAAGTATGAATGATTTTTAAAACAATATTTTTGTTTAAGGTTTTAATCACCTTGGATTTCCACCTCTTTACTCATTTGTAAGATATCAATTGATTGTTTCTTTTTAAAATGAAATGGGTAGTTTTTTTATATTGATTCAATTGAGTTTGAAATCTAGAACCTTTTACATTTGCTACAATATCTTCATCCACTATGTTCAAGAGTATCTAAAAATGACCTAAACTTCTAATTTTATGTCTACATATTTCTGATCTAATCTGGAATTTTTTATATATCCTTAAGAAAACTCCTAAAACAACTACATACTTTCTTAAAATGGATTAAAACTAAAATAAAAATTACTAGGCTTCATTATTCAACCCAAGAACAAGAGTGGCTTCAATTCCATCATTTTTCAGTCTTGGATGAAAAGGAGAGGAAACCAATTCCAAATATTCCTCCTCAACTGTCGTCTCCTATTTTTCTGGTGTTGTGCCCTATTGTACATCAAATTCAAAAATCATTTCCTTATCCACCCCAATTGTTGTTGCATGATATGAAGGTGACATTATATTAAGCTCGAGGTTTAGAATATCAGTTATCACTTGCAATTTGTCTATCTTGGTCTGCAATAGACCAATTTTGTTATTTAAGAGGGTGAAATGAGATTGCAATACTACCTTCCACATTTTCCCTTTCTTGGTTGATAATGTCAGGATGTATTACATAGCTTTCATCAAATGATCTAATTGATGATTGAATTATTCTTTCTCTACATTATACAAGTGCTCCATTTGAATACAAAAAAAACAAGAGTCCCTCCATTCGGGGCTTTTGAATAACCAAACACAAATTCCTAGAGAAATGATGATACATGAGCTCTCCTTATAGCCATATGTGTCTTTCCCCACTAGAAGATTTCTTCTGTCAATGTCTTTAATGTGAAAATCATCCATGTGCTCTCACTGAACTAAGTGATCAATCAATGATTAAATTCCCTTGGAACTTACATCCCACTCCATTAAATTTGATTGCCACAAGCACATTTGCTGCATCTTGGATATAAAAGTACCGAATCCCTGCATCCTTCCAAAATTATTAAAGAAATGAGCCAAAATCCACTTATCCCTTACAGATCATGTGGATTGTCCAAGTGTATGCATGAGCCTAGCACTCAGGAGAGAAGATAAGCTTCCAAAACAATAGATAGAAAAATTGCATGATAAACAAACCAAGTTGGAGTTTGAAGTTAGATAGTCGGATAGCCAACCCACTCGTTGTTTCTTTAATTATTTTTAAGACTTTCACTACCTATGAAATATTATTTGTAATTGAGATTTTAATGGTAAGGATTTAATTCGAATACTTATTTCATCTTGAGCCATCATTCCTTGTTCTAGGGAGACACCCCTATTTTCTAATGAATCTACCTTTGAATTGAGATGTATCTAGATGTGACAGAAATAAGAAACCCCAAAACTTAGTATTTTCAAAAATATTCTATGTAGAATTGAGGATTGAATCTACATAGCATTCACTTTGATCTTGCACACCTATTGGATAACTATCATTGAGTCTCCAAACATTATTAATTATTGAATTTCACTTAATATTGCCAATTTTAATCCTTTCCAAAATGCTAATAATTTGGCTTGGTTATTAGTTAAACTTCCTAAACCCATTGCATATTGAATCCCTATATATTTGTTGAGCCAAAAATTAACCCATCTTGCTCCTACCTCCTAGAGGATACCTTTCAAAGCTCCGTAAAAGAAAAGAGAATATCGTCCCTTGTTGATCCTCTTGTTTTCGAATTAATTGGGCTCCATTTTGATTGCATATGATTTGTTAACAGGTTCCTAATAATTAAAGCTTCTAGCCTAATGTGGAATTTGACCATGATTGATCCATTCCCTCTCACTTGGCGACATATTACACAATTCTCCCAGGTAATAAGCTTGTGTGGAGATTGACACAAAAAGAAATTTAGTTTCTTCAAATGGCAAGGAAATCAAATTTGGATAGATATTGTTAAAAATTTATTGGTTATGGGAAAGTTAAACTGCCAACATAAGAACTTTGGTAAATATATCCAACATGTCATGGATACCAAAGCTGATTTTCTACTAAGGAATTTTGAATATCCATTGCTTGAATATTTATTTCCAATTCTCGAGAATGCTTAATATATCTCTGTCCTTTTCCAAAGAAATTCTCTAGACCTCCATAGTGAAAGAGAATTGATGAAAGGCATGAGGGATGTCTTATTTTTCCTTCTTGCATAGAACACATCAGGATGACCCTTGAATATTTTTTTTTATTCTTTTGTCAAAACCTTTGCATGTACCAATTTCAAGTAGAAAATATTAATTTTTGGCAAACCATCCATATTCTAGATTCTTCCCCATAGCTTTTCTAGATGAGGATGTGGAAACTTTTGTATTAATGATTCATATTGTAACACTCCCCTCCCATATTTACTTAAGCTAATAATGCCATCGGGGTAAACATGTGATGAAGAGTTACTAAGATATGATTTAACTACCTAAGTGCAATTAAGGAAGTGGAACCAACAAACCTACACTTTATAGACCTCCCTCGGGTGCTATAGGACCCCCAGGAGCTAATTGACCACTCCAGGTGCCCAACCCTTAAGTTAATCTAGCCTTTCATTAAAATAACCCCTAAGTCGCTCCCATGAAAATGCCTCCATGTGAAAGAAACACTACCATTGCTCCCAAAAGCCTACATGTGAGAGACTACAATCTTTTTAAGCCAGATATGTGCCTGAGACTGTGAGATTTGAGCTAATTTTTGAGGGCTAGGATCCATATCACTACCTAGAACTTAATGAGACATTCCAAAACAATAAATGAAACAAGTAAAAATCTTCTAACAAAAAACTTGGTCAAGGACTTCGCCTAACCAAGCTTAACCGTGATAGACATTTCATCGAACATGTTCTCAACATGTATTCTATAGGCTATAATTGCATATCTTAACATAAGGGTGTGATACTTATCTGAAAATCACCAAGAAGGTCTAGTTCCTTCTCATAATAGATGCAATAACATATATTAGGTCATGCATTCAATATCCATTCATTTACGAATCAAAAAATATTAAGAGACATAACCAAAATTTTTCATGAAACCATACTTATAACCAAAATAATATCAGTGATAGAAAAACCATTAAAGTGACATAATAAAAATACAAATATTCATGAAATACAAGGTGAAAAGAGCTCTTCTTAACATATGCAAAAGCCAACCAAGTTAGGGACGTCCACGTACCACCTGACCATATATTGGAATGAACCAATTCTTTCTTTCATCTAATCACCCCCATGGCATATTCCAAGCATGAATGTGGGACTTCCAAAAAAAACAAGGCTTCCTTAGGATTTACTGTAGTCCACCAAAGGATTCCTAAGCCAAATCCCTCATTTATAAAACCAAGCTTTACTGCAATCGTACCAATGGATTTCTAGGCCCAAACAAGAAACATACACTACTAGGCTTTACCGCAATCCCACCATATACTAGTCTAGGGATCACTAGGTATATACAAGTATGGATGCCTCCAAATATCTCCACTTAAATCGTGAGGAATTTATCTGTCTCCACTTCTAGGATTTATTGTATATCCTGTTAGAGCCTAGATTTGCCTCAGGCTGGAAAGGCAAGGTTCTAGGTCCACATCAAACCACACTCAGCCTCATAGCTAGCCCTATGAGGATAGGAGAGGGCTCTCTCCAGGTCAATCTCGGAAAAGGGTAATCGATGGGGCTCAAGACGACTGAAATAAAAACTTATTTTAGGCTAGGTATGAAGAACAAAGGTTTGATTTGAGGTTTTTTGGGGGTTTTGTGTTGGAAAATGGAATGACAAATTTGGGCTCGGGGATGAGGCACAGTTTTTTGCAGAGTTCTGATTGGGGCAAGGAAGGAAATTGTTTTAATTCTTTAGATTGAAATGAATGAATGGATCAGACCGGTGAGGAGCCAAGGAGGGCAAGAGTGTCTCAAGAGTCCTCCTCAAACAGATGAAAGCATTGAAAATTAAAGAAATTTCAAAGCAGAGCATAGCAGTCCAGTGAATTCTACTTCAATCACTCATTTGTTTAATTTCAGAACCATAGAAAAGGGGAAATGATACACATAAACATCAATAAACTTACAAGTACATAGAGAAACACACCATCAAAACATAAAGGCACATGGATCCCAGCAAGTGCTGCAAAACCCTAGTCTTTCCTTTGCCAAAAATGCAGAGATAGAATGTACAATAGAGTGGTCAACAATCCCAAGTGTCCAACCTTCTACCAAAATCCATTTTTGTAATGTTTTGAAATTGGCACTTTTTCACAATTAATACAACTCTGTATTTTTGTTTCCCCCTTGATTTTTGGATAGAATGATGAATTTCTTGGCAATTTTTTGTAGGGACAGTGGCATGTTTTGACCGAGGAAGACCAGGGCTAAACCTGAAGAATTCAAGAACTGAATTTTTTTTGAAAATTATTACAAAAAAAATGAAATGTCGACTTTTCTTCAAAACAGAGTTTTGAAGAACAATGATAATCCATCCATATGACGATGAAAATCTTTGGAATGACAACTTATTAAGAACCTCCCTCAGGTCTACATGGCTTTATTGGACATCTTAAAGACACAACTTGTGAAACCCTAGACATAGTGACTGAAAATAACTCTTGCTGATCAAAAGACACGAAAACTTGATTTTGATGAATAGACCTGAGCCAACAGTGCAAAGCATGAGGGGAGGTGAATGACCAAACCCTTCTGTCAGATTATGGCATGCCCCTAGCGGAATGCAACTGAGCGAAATGAGTGAGACACCTAAAAATGAAATGCAATAAAGAGAAATGATCTCTGACAGAGGGATGTAAAGATTGACTCTAACATTGGCTCCAATGGGGATGGTAGCTCCTTGGAGGTGCAAAGAATGACAGATCTTTGGGAGAGCAGACAGTGCCTTAATCCATTGGGAAATGGAATCAAAAACTCAAGTTGAAATGCATGATTGAAAACTGATGACTTGACGACACAAATTGACTCTCACTCAATTAAAAACTAACTCGATATTTAAACACAACCGACAAATTGGAAAATATGCTCAAAATGGAGCTTATTCATCAAAACCTACCTGTTGTGCCATACAACAACCCCCCCATTTCATATCATTACTATTCCAAAACTACAATGTGAAATGGGTCCCTTTTTAATTTTTGTTTTAAATTGGTATCAATTTAAAGTTCTATTTCAAAAAGGCCCAAAGAAATAAAAGAAAACATTATTAAAAGGCCTTTTCAATAAAACCAATCAAAAACCCCAACATAAAACAATTTATCTTTATCATTGAGATAAAGCGATCGCAAGATCGCATATCGCAATCACAAAGAAAGCACAACTTAAGGGACATCTTGATTTTCGCCGATGTGAAATCGCTATCGGATATCGGCAAAGCATAAAGTAATGCAATTAACAACCCTTTCTCCAATGTGATGTGAAATCGGCAATCGGCAATCGGCGATAATACTTAAAGTGCTAATAAGCTCCCCCTCGCCCGATGCGATGCGATATCGCTATCGGCGATCGGCGACTCACCATGCCCTCATTCTAAATGGCCCTACTCGCTAATCCCGATGCGATGCGATATTGCTATTGGCAATCGAGGATTCCAAATGAAACCAAAGCAATAGCTTAAGATTTCCCCGATGCTCGATTGCGAAAAGGGTAAAAAGCGCAGTTTTCAAAGTAAAATCATAAATGGCAGTTTAATACAATTTATTCGTATTTAAGGCAATATCCTTTGAAAAGCCACTCATCCGCGTTCAACCGCAAAATATCCCAAGACATGCTTCAAATAAATCATTCGGCCATTAACCGAAACGACTGGCATTAATGAGATTGACAGGCCGTAACGGCCATTTAATGAAAACAGCAAGCTTGTGATCTATCCACGGATTTGATCCGAGGGCCATCTTAAGTCAATTGATCACCGTGAATGCATCAAGATATATATACCTCAGTCTATTCAATTCATGTTATTGTTGCCTGTATTACGCCTATCTTTCGCTCTGTGCAGGATTCTTCCACAGAGACAGAATTGAGTGGAATGGGAAAGAAATCCAAAAAGACTACAATGCCTACTGCTTCACCAGCTGCAGGGCAAGCTGTTGTTGATTCAAGCAGTAAGAACAAAGGGCTTATATCAGATACGACATGCTTGGGACTTACCAGGGCCACTTGGCAAGGAACGTATAATTTGATTGAAGCCAAAGAACCAAAGGTGACAGGGGTAGAAGTTTCATGCGATAATACCAGCAAATCTAAGGCCAATCTAAAAGACTTGGCCAATTCCTTTCTTCACAGAATAGCAGCCCGGGAGAAAATTCTCCCATATACGGATGTTGTAAGATGGGCAATCCAATAGATCCCAATTACCAACAGAATATTTAGCACTTCAGATGGGACGATTTTCGGTTCTTTTCGAGCCGCAGATCTAAGGCAAATGTATCACCTACTGGCAGAAGAGAAAAAATATAATGTGGCATTTCTGGAGAAATTTCGAGCAGAGAATGAGACCGAGTCCGAACCAATTCGAGGCTAGAGACAAAATCCAGCAAAGGACAAGCATGAATCCTCGGGTAAGTACTCAGTTGACTACCTATGTTCTCCTTACTGCTATGCTGGAATTATGTTCTGTAGGCTATGGGGATTGCATGACTCCGCCAATTTTGCCATAGAAATGGTCCCCTTAATGGAGGCAGCATGTAGTGGTGAGATTATGGATTGGGCGGATATATTATCCGACAAGTTAGCCAAAGCCATTCTCGATTTCAGGTTTAACCCTCGCGTCACAGAGAGGTTTATTCCGCCATATTGTTACAGCGCCTATGTGATGGATGTATTATGTTTTAATTATGAGTTTCCTGTGCTTGGATGGAGGTGGACGTCGCAAGACCCCACACCCATTCACATATATCATCAAAAGTTGTGGAAGACCAATTACAAGCACCACCTTTATCAAATCTGCAACGGTTTTATGTTGCCAATTCATTACTCCATTTTTGATAAGCCTGCCCCGAAGATTTTTGAAGAAGCAGGGGTAGATTTGACCGCAGTAGCAAGTTGGTTTGGAGAGAAGAAGTTTACCTACATCAGAGATTTTGGCAGTCAGGCCAGGCCGCATGTGCTCCCACTTTACATCCCTGATAAGTTACTTACTAGGGAAGTAGCTTATCAAATCAATGCTGAAGGGGTTACTCAGACCCTGAAGAAAGCGAAAAATCATGTTTTGCCCACTTTTCCCTTACGAATTGGAATTTATACCCTGCATGATATCAAACATGCAGACAAGGAAGCTGGGAAAATAAATTCGCTCACTTTGGCTACTCTGCCAAGCAGGCAGTATGATCCAAGGAAAATCGCTTACAATGCGCTTGACCAGGCCAAATTGGCCAAGGTCGAGCACAAAGAAGACAAATTCGAGGATTTGTTTGCATCGGCCGAATCGCTGTATCAAGTTAAGTTGCTTGCCAGAAATGTATACAACGATGAAGGGCTAGCCGACCTTAACAGAATTAGAGAACAGACGTTGCAAACTCTGCCTCTAGACCTGTTAGCGACTATTCCGACGACGAAGAAATCAAGCGAGCCTGAGTAGCAAAGTAATACGCCACCTCCTACTACATCAAAGCAGCAGGAGGAAGTGCATAATTAGAGGCAGGAAGAAACTCAGGAAAATGTGCAACGACAGGAAGAAACCCAGGCGAAAACCCAAGAAGAAAGCACCTCTAAAATTAATGATGATACACTAGTTGATCCGAATTTGATCTAGCAATGGCAGCAATTCAATTCAATCATCGGCAACCTAGAGTGCTCGAGAGACGATGAGGTTTCTAAAGAAGGAAACACACAGGAAGCGACATCGAAACCGGTTTCGGGCGAAACCAGCGACCTACCCAAATCAAAAGAAGCATAAATAATTCCTAAGGATCCATCGGGCGAAATCATTTTGCAAATTGAAGAGATTCCCCCTTTTGATGTATTTTATAGCCCTAAGCATAAAGCTGTTGTAAAGCGACAGAGGAAAAGGAGAAGGGCTGATTAACCTTCTCTATTCCCTGAATTAACAGTGATGGGCAATGTTGTGTGGAAAGAGGAATTCGATCCCTCCGATGACTTAACCAAGCGATCGCAATACGCTGGAGCATATTCGGCAGCGACTATTGATAAAGCGTTGGAGGTGAGAAGTTTATTGGAAGCGAAAGATCAAGAAATTTCTTCGCTACAAGCGCAATTATCGAAAGTTCAGCAGAAGGCAGAGCAGGCGGAGTAGGAATTGCTAGTGCAGCAACAAAGCAATCATCAGCTGAGTAAGCAATTACAAGAGGAAAAGCAGAGGATTGATGAGAGCACAATCCAAAGACAAAAGGAACTATCGGCAGTGTTGGAACAATTAAGAATATCGACTAAGGGAACAATAAAAGCTAAAGATGACCAAATCGCTAAATTGTCCACTCAATTTGAGCAAATGAAAAAGCTCCCTCAAGTAGATGAATTCAAAGAAGAAGCGCTTCAATTGAATAAGGCATTGATTAATCAAGTTAAGCTCCTATGTCAGCAGATTACACAAGCAGAACCATTGTGCGAGTTAGTAGCATCCATAAGCGAAAAGGTAGAAAAAGCAAGGACCGATTTGGATCAGGCCGAAGAAACACTGACAAATTTTATAGAATGGCAAGATTCTGATCAAGGCCAAGCAGCTAATCTACCAAGAATTCTAGAATCGTACAAAGAAATATTATTCACAGAATGGAAATCAAAGTTAATGAAGGCAGAAAGAGCGATTTTCAGATGCAAAGCAACCACTGGCAATTTGGTTGAATTAGTAAATAATACACTTTATTTGTCTAATATGATTTCCCAATGTACTCTAGGTCAATTAACAGCAACAAAGATGTTGGAGCATTCATGCTACCCGGAGCAGGAGAAAAATGGAAGATTAATCGCGGAATCAACAGTTTAACATGGGATGCTTATTGGTTCTTCTTAGTGAAGCCATACAGGCAAAGAGCTGCCTTGAAATGCCTCACAGATGCTGTCGGGTATATCATACCCGACATTCAAGATGCCACCTTTGCTGCCCAATTTAGCTTGCGCCTCAACAGACTGCCAGAAGTGGAGCCGATGCTTGCGATAAGCCAGCTCAGGTTTAAAGGCAAACAACCTGAGTCATGATTCACATTGTCCACTGCCAGATCACCCGAAGAAGATAGATCGCATTTACTGATGCCAATTTAGTAGGATTTTGTTTCATAGATTTTTTTATCTTAGTAGTATTTATAGACCCTTTCATGCATTTAGAAAGGGTCGTAAAGTTTTGTATATGACTTAAACCCTGAAGTTGCACTAATGTACTTTAGGGATATTCTTTTATGAAACTGGACCAATTATTCTGAATTTAATGAGGAAGGTTTTTATACAAATGTGCACTACTGTCTTTGTTTAAAAGCATTTCTGTGTTGAAGGAGGAATTTTGAATAGCGATTGATATTTGAGATTGATCGGAAACTCACATGGTACTATTATCTGCATCTGTACTCATTCCTGTTATATGAATTGTTGTTTAAATCGCTCTTGCTATTATCGCTTATATATATATATGTTCTTTTCGCAGCATCCTTTATGCATTCCACTATTGGTTGTCTATAGCATGCTTCTCTTTCAATCGTATATATGTATCAATGATATAAACAGTGAATGCAGTAATTTGTATTTATCGCTTCATTGTGACTATTCATATGAAGTAATCTTTGAATGATTGAATATCTCATGTTTATGTGATAGAGCCATCTACATGCCTGTTAGATAGATAAAGATTATTTAACGCTGCATTCTGAATGAATAAGTTGTTCCCGGGATTAGTATTAGTTTCCCTATTTTTGTTAATAGAATAAGTTATTCGCCTTATCACCAAAAAGCAAACTATTCATCACCCATCCATCCCTTTTATTCAATATCGGGAAACTGGTCCCGTTATCTCCAGTTGGAGCCACCATCCCAAACGGAAAACGAGTTGTACTAAGGTCCGGACCGGGTGGTTATCCCCCAATGTTGTTGCAGCAATTTTCGAGGCCTCAACATTTCTGGCGCTAGAAGGAGGGCCATCTGCTATGAATGGCGAGTAAGCCAACACCTACAAACCATTCAAAGAGTAATTCACCCTCCACCTCTCCTCGGACATCTCGTTCGCATTCTGAATCTCTAGTATCCAGACGAGACGAAGAGGAATCAACCACTACTGCTCAATTACATCATACTTCAGAACACTTAAGCCCAGAATCCCCTGAAGTTCAATCCATCATCCAAAAACTTCAAGGCTTCTCAATTTCGCCTCCTAGATCTGAAGTATCACAAGGCAATCAGACTTCGCAATTTCGTTTACCCCCTCACCTTACCAGACTCCAAAGCGAGAAGCTAGGTATTGAACCACCCGAGTTTCATTTACCCGAAAGGAAAAGGATTAAAAAGACCACTGAAGGATCTGGTAACGAAACCTTTTCTCCATCATCCTCCATATCATCATCACCTGTGCGAAGTCAAACACCCACTTTACCACTACATATCATTTTTCACCAAGGGTCTTCATCTCAAACATCGCAATCTTTTCAGTATGTACTTTTGCCTCCCCCTCAAGCACCTGGAACACCACAGGCAATCGTTGGTACTCCTAAAATTTCTCAAAGACCATGGAGAATTCTTGGTGCAGTCGCTATGCCTGCACCTTTACATCCTTTACCCGATTACCTCGAAAAATGGCTACCCAAGTTCAATCCAGATGCTGGAACTTCGGCAGAAGAACATATAAACAATTTTATTCTGTAAGTCAATCTAAAGGGAGTCACTGAAGAAGATGTGGTAGTAAGGTTATTTCCCTATACACTGCAAGGATCTGCAGGGTCTTGGTATTTTTCCTTGCCCTCTGGATCCATCGCAAGTTGGAATATCTTCCAGGAACAATTTCTCACCAAATACGGCGATGAAAAATCCTTAGCTACACTTGTCCATGACCTTTCCAATTTAAGGATCGAGTCAAGAGAACCCATTAAGGAGTTCAACTCCCGATTCAACAAACTCTTGAACAAAATCCCCACTGATGATAAGCCAAGCGAACAAGTTAGAAGCGAGTGGTATATCACTGCCTTACCTTCGAACATAGCCATATTTGTCGATCGGGCTAAATAGCTTACATTGGCCGAAAACATGAAGGAAGCACTCGCTGTGGAAAAAAGTGTAATCGCCTTAGAAAAGAAAACTGCCTTGGAAGAACGAAAATCTAAAAAAGTGTCCTTTAAAGATGACTCGAAGAAAAAGATCACTAAGGATCCATATGACATGGAGGGCCTTCAAAAAGTCCTTAAAACCATGTCGAACGAAATGGTCGAAATAAAGAAACAAGTATCAGAATCCTCAATGGAGAAACCATATAGGAATTTCAAGAAACCCGAGTCCAAGCCTCCAAATGTTATATCATACGCAGACTTAGATCCTGAGGAAGAATAAGAGGAAGAAACAGTTACACCATCTGAGGAAGAAGAAGAGGAAGTAGTTGAATGTCACGGGATGTGGGACTTTATACTCCCTAATTTTGATACTGACGCTGAGCAAGAAGCCTTTCCTGTCACTACAAGGAGTAAAGGTACTCCCGAACCTATTCAAGCTAATCCAAAGAAAAGGAGTGCTGGAACCAATACTGTAAAGGAAAAGGTACCCGCTAGAAAGCCAGCCGCGATAGTATCTAACAATCAGCTATCATCCTCCACTACACCTTCGTCATCTAAGACATTGGTAGTTTCTGATTCAATGGATTATAATATTGTCGCTGACATGAAGAAAACTAAGGCAAACATCACCATGTTTGAACTTAGTAAATTAAAACATCAGCAAAAATTACTACTCAAAGAACTCAACGCTGTTCCTTCTTCACCCCTTCCCACCACTAAAGCTGCAAGTGACTCAGGACAACCCCCTTCTGGTAGAGTTGAGGCAACTGACACAATTCTGATTGGAGATAGATCAAACTCCCATACCCCTCCTTTCCTCTTAACTTATGAAATTTACAATCGAAATCTACACAACTGCCTAATTGATTCTGGGGCATCCTCTAATATAATGCCTGCTTCAGTTTGCTCTAAACTGAATATAGAACCTCAAAAATATACTATTCACATTGTGCATTTAGAAAGAACTAAGGTTCAAGTTCTAGGGGAAATAAACTTTATAACAATCAGGTTATCGGCCGATCCACGAATAGTCCAAACGATTGATATTCTAGTTGCCGATATACCTGAATTCTATGGGTTGATTTTAAGCAGGGATTGGTCAGAAAAACTCCATGGGTATATCTCCACCGATTGGTCCCATATGTGGCTCCCCTATAAGGGCAAGCCCAATCAAATAAAGATCGATCGAGAGAAACATATGACCCACACTATTACAAAATTTGAGCAGGAAAATCAACCAGTCGTGTTCAACAACAATATCTTAGGAAATTATACTTCTGAGTCATTTTTCGGCAATTATATTGCCCAGCCATCTCCTTTCTCAGTCAACAATTTCACATCACAAATTGAAAACTTTTCACAGACCGATAGGTGTAAATGTGTTAATGTTACTGAGAATGTTGTAACAAAAATTGTAGATAATTCATTATTTTGGTCTTTATATTTTGATGGATCTAAGTCCAGTGAAGGATCAGGAGCAGGATGCATTTTGGTCAGCCCGCAAGGAGAAAAAACAATGCCGTCCTGTAGATTAGAATTTGAATGCACTAATAACACAGCCGAGTATGAAGCGCTAGTCCAAGGACTGTACAAAGTGATCGGCCTCAAAGTTCAGTACTTAAAGGTCTTTGGCGACTCTAAGATTATTGTCAAACAGGTAAGGAATACAATCCATTGTCTTTCGAACCATCTCAAGCATTATTAATCGCTGGTACAAGAGCTCACTTCCCATTTTTTAGCATTCAATATTTCTTCCATTCCCAGGTCGCAAAATTCGGCAGCCAACTTGCTAGCTAATGTCTCTTCCAAGCTACTTCCTTCCGAGGACTATAGTCCAGATAGGTTTTCAGTAGAATTACTTTTTAGGCCATCCATTCCTGGCAATGTAACCAATTGGAGAGTGTTTAACCACAATGATGACATTTTACAATTTCTGACCTCTGAAAAATCCTATGACAATCAAATCATTGAGGAAGACGAGCACGATACTCAAATGCAAGGAAAACATGAGGGAAACTCAATCCCTAAGCGCGTAGTAAAGCTTGAAGACCTTTACGATATTAAAGGCAGGTTCAAACCTGTGTCTAATACAAAGCTTCAGAGCTCTACCTTAAGGTTTGAATTAATAAACCTTGGCACCGAACAAAATACTCAAAATATTAATTTAGGATTAGGACTTTCTATAGAGGAAAAGGAAGCATTTATTAGTCTGTTACGAAATTATAAACATGTTTTCGCTTGGAGATATGATGATCTAAAAATGTATGATACATCTATTATTCAGCACACTATTCCAATGCTTCCCGAACAGAAACCAGTTCAACAAAAGCTGAGAAAAATACATCCGAATTTAGAGAGTCAAATAAAATCGGAACTCAATAAAATCTTGAAAGCTAAGATTATTTTTCCCGTACGACACTCAAACTGGGTCTCCAATATGGTACCAGTCAGAAAGAAAAATGGCGACCTAAGGATTTGTATTGATTTTAGAAATTTAAATAAGGCAAGTTTGAAAGACAATTTCCCATTACCCACTATGGAGAAAATACTCCAATCAGTGGCAGGCTCAGAGTTAATGTCCTTCTTGGACAGGTTTTCAGGGTATAACCAAATTTTGGTCCACCCCGATGACCGACTCGAAACCACATTCTGAACAAAGTGGGGAACATATGCTTATCAGAAAATGCCTTTCGGACTTATTAATGCAGGAGCCACTTTTCAAAGAGCGATGGATATCGCTTTCAAAGGGTTAATTAATAGAACAGTAGTCGTCTATTTAGATGACATTACTGTATTTTCTAAAGAGAGAACCAACCACTTGCATTATTTGAATCAAATATTTCAACACTGTAAGAAATACGGTATTTCTCTAAACCCTAAGAAATCCTTTTTCGCTCTTGATCAAGGTAAGCTCCTAGGCTTTATTGTATCTAAAGATGGCATCTATATTGATCCAGACAGGATTAAAGAAATTTCTAAAATCCCTTTTCCTCATAATAAGAAATCAATGCAATCATTTTTAGGCCAAATCAATTTTGTAAAAAGATTCGTTCCAAATTTTTCTCAGATTATTTTACCACTTCAAACTATGATTAAGAAAAATTCAGTCTTCAAGTGGGGATCACTTGAAAAGGAAGCATTTGAATTAATCAAACAATCAATAATCAATTCCCTGGCTCTGAATACTCCAAATTTTTCTAATCATTTTACATTGTATACAATCGCATCTGATTGCTCTTACGCTGCAGTACTTACACAGATCAATGATCACAATTTGGAAGCACCTATTTCATTCTATAGCTCAAATCTTGAAGGTGCAAACTATTCTGAAGTAGAAAAACAAGCCTTTGCTATATATAAAGTGGTCAAACATTACAGAACTTTTCTTTTAAAAGCCCATACAAAGGTTATAGTTCCTTTCTCCTCAATTAGGCAACTATTAATCCAAAGAGAACTAGGAGAAAAAAGGGTAAATTGGGTAACAACACTCCAAGAATATGACCTAGAGATCAAACCAACAAAGATTGTTAGAGGCCAAGTTTTTTGCAGGTTATTGGCAGGAGCATCCAACATTCCAGAATCAAGCGATACAGATCAATCTGAGACAATCTACCAGATAAGTATCATTGACTCTGAATCACAGTATGCTGATTTAATATTTTATTTGAAAAATGGATATGCACCTCCCAACCTGTCCTACAAAAACAAAAGGGCCATAAGATTGAAAGAAATTTTTTTTACCATTATCGATGATGTACTTTTTAGGCAAAATTATGATTCCATTTTATTAAGATGCCTTGAAAAACAGGAAGCACAAAGGGTCTTACAGGAATTGCATGACGGACCAGCAGGAGGCCACTTCGGAGCTGATACCACAACTCACAAAGTCATCCATGTTGGATATTACTGGCCCACTCTATTTAGAGATGCTCATGAATATGTAAGGAAATGTCGAAATTGTCAAACTTCAAGTGGAAGACAAAAGAAATCAGCCTTCCCTCTGCAACCGGTCAACATTGAACAACCATTTGAGCAATGGGGATTGGACATTATCGGAGAAATTACTCCTAATTCTTCCAAACAGCATAAGTATATCCTTACTGCTACCGATTACTTTACCAAGTGGGTTGAAGCGATTCCGTTAAAGACAACAAACTCTGAAGCCATTATTGAATTCATA
>APFE030736349.1:724-65453 GCA_000404065.3 Pinus taeda | reverse complement strand
CCTGAGTCATGATTCACATCGCCGACTGCCAGATCGCCCCCAAGGAGATAGATAGCATTTATTGATGCCAATTTAGTAGGATTTTGTTTCATAGAATTTTTTAGCTTAGTAGTATTTATAGACCCTTTCATGCATTTAGAAAGGGTCGTAAAGTTTTGTATATGACTTAAACCTTGAAGTTGCACTATTGTACTTCAGGGATATTCTTTTATGAAACTGGACCAATTATTCTGAATTTAATGGGGAAGGTTTTTATGCAAATGTGCACTACTGTCTTTGTTTAAAAGCATTTCTGTGTTGAAGGAGGAATTTTGAATAGTGATTGATATTTGGGATTGATCGGCAGCTCACATGGTACTATTATCTGCGTCTGTACTCATTCTTGTTATATGAATTGTTGTTTAAATCGTTCTTTCTATTATCGCTTATATATATATGTGCTTTTCGTGGCATCCTTTATGCATTCCACTATTGGTTGTCTATAGCATGCTTCTCTTTCAATCGTATATATGTATCGATGATATAAACAGTGAATGCAGTAATTTGTATTTATCGCTTCATTGTGACTATTCATATGAAGTAATCTTTGAATGATTGAATATCTCATGTTTATGTGACAGAGTCATCTACATGCCTGTTAGATAGATAAAGATTATTTAACGCTGCATTCTGAATGAATAAGTTGTTCCCGAGATTAGTATTAGTTTCCCTATTTTTGTCAATAGAATAAGCTATTCGCCTTATCACCAAAAATCAAACTATTCATCACTCATCCATCCCTTTTATTCAATATCAGGAAACTGGTCCCGTTATCTCCAGTCGGAGCCACCATCCCAAATGGAAAAGGCACTGTACCAAGGTCCGGACCGGGTGGTTATCCCCCAATGTTGTTGTAGTGATTTTCGAGGCCTCAACACTACCCTAACAGTTTCATTCATCACCTGACCAAGTGAAATGAAACAACCAATGCAACCAAGTAAGCATTCCAACTACTGTTTGTATTCTCCGCAAGTGCTCACTTATGAACAACAAGAGAGAACTACTGAAAGGAAACTCCCATGACAACTTAGAAACAGATCCGTTGAATGATATGGATTCTCTATCCGCCTCCAAAAACACTGCATAAGGATCTTGAAGTTCATGCACGCTGGGACTTAGCTCATCCAATGGATTACTTCTCTTTTCCTCGGACCATGAATGCAAACTTTGATTTGAGATTTGTGACAAATCTCCTGCTAAAAATGACAAAGAAATCGACTGCCATATTAAGTTTGTATCAATACTTTTGTTAAGTTGACTGCTGATAAACTTGCGAAGCATGAGTTGACTGGATGACTTCAAGAATACTTTGGAAGGATCTTCATAAAGATAGCTTTTGATTTCCATTAACACATTACTGCTCTGGTCCGAGTAATCTTCATAGCTAGAGATTAAGATTTTTCTCCCATCTGTGCTGTCTTTCCTTAGTGATAGCAGCAGGCTATCAAAAGGATCCTGAATTTTGTGAATAACCAAACTCTATTGCTGATTATCAATCTCCTCATATGACTGCAAACATTGGTATGGGCTATGCAATGAACAATCTGTTAAACAAGACAATGAAGGCAACTTTTGAATAATATTATTATCAACATTATTTTCTGGCACATGGTTAGCCAATGGGGAAGAACTTTTACAGCAAGCATCATCCAACACTCGAGCAATAGGATCATCAAAGATTTGAGAAGACTGCTGCGATGTATCCATTAAAATTGTATGAAATCCTACTGGCTGTTCATCTTTTTCTTTAGAGATATTACGAAGATTCTGCTTTATAAACTAGAATGCTTCAAAACAAAAGGGTACAGAATCCTCTTGCATCATTAAATCATGTATCTCGGCTGCCACACCTTCATCTGTAATCTAACCTTCATCCTCAACATTAAAACTGAGAGATTGTTGATTTCCTACAAGCTGCTCATTTGAAGATTTACTATGCAATTTACCCTTCAAAAATTGAAATGATTCAAAACAGAAAGGTAGGGAGTCATCCTGTATCGTTTGATCATATGTACCAGCTTCCATGTCTCCATGTGCAACTTGACAATCAATGGCATTCGGGGCCTGCAAATCTGGATATGAGAAGTCTTGAACAAGGTTTTCATTGCTCTCAAGATGGTCCATATCAAGACTTATCGATGATTGACTTCTAATTGCATGAATGGTGTCTCTGATGAACTGAAACGAAGCAAAAAAAAAAAAGGCAAAGACCCTTCACTTACTTCAAAATTTGCTGCATTTTCCTTTTCACTGTCATAGCTGATATGCATCGGTTGATCACTGTACTCAAGCTGCTGAAAGTTAACTTCCTCCTCCCACAAACTAGCTGTTTCTTTGTCTGCAAGATTAGCTTCTGTTTGGAGAACATAATCATCATCATACTGATCAAACTAGGGCAAATCATCAGGATAAGAGATATCATCAAGCATGCATGTCATATCAACAGAGCTCTCTTCTCCAAGATGATCTATAAAACAATCATTATCCGATCTATGACAACTGGGATAAGAAAAAAAATGTTTTGGATCAACAACTTGTTCTTCTTCAATCAACAAGCGATGGGCTTGAACATCATAAGCATCCCTTGCGATGATTCTTTGCATCATCTCTTCCACTGCACTTACCAAAATGTCAAGCTTTTCCTTTGAAGGTGTAGATTTCTCTGGATCCACGTTTGTCATCTCTTCTTCTTTCAACCTTGCCATTCGGATCAGTAGATGAGCCTCTACATTTACTGCATTGTTCTGCATCTCGTGAAGTGTTGCAATATTCCTTTCTCTCAGCTGAAACTCCATTTCCGGATCAAAGGCACTCGGATAGTGCAAGAGAGCAGATCTAGGAGGAGGCCTTATATCAACTGGCATTGAATAATAAACTTGGTTAAATCTGGCCGAAAACTGTTGTACTATCTCCCCTGGAAATCTTCTCAGCTAGTTATACTCTTCTACAATCAAGAAAAGGTTCTTTCCAATCACCCACCTGTCAAGGAAAGCTTTAATGAACTGCTGTAAATCTGAGATGCTTGCATCAGGCAGGGTTTGAACCAACTCTTCACTTCACCTTGCAAAGAAAGAGCAAAAATCCTAATACTAACATCTTCGTCATCAACCTCAAAAAGGTCTAGAAAAGTCTCAACATTCTGCACATGCTTCTTAGCATTGACATTCTTACATTCACTGTCAAATCTCGGCAAATAGAGATAATAATTTGCAGGGAAAGCATGGAGTACAAAAGGTAAAATCAGAGGCTTGTATCGATCTGGAATTTTACAAGGTATAGGGGTATGTACAGAAGCTATAGAATCAATCTTGGTCTCTTGAGGCTTATCAATTTGAAGAAAGTCATCACAAGATTTAGAAAAGGGGTCTTGATCAAGCTCAAAGGCATGCAAATATTTGGTATTTACAATCTTCAAAGGGAAAGAGTCAACTGCAGGTCGAGGATATTTTCTCAAATATAATATACTTTTCAAAGCCTTCTTGACATTCTCGGGAAAAGAGAAGAAATAATTTAGAACAAAGAACAAAATGTCTAGGATGAAATTCCAACTTGAATACGTGATCTGTCCATATTGTCCTTTCATGTTTCTGCTGGTCGGGTTCATCCTCCAATGGAGTCTTTGGATCTAATCTCGAAAATGATTTGGAATCACCATGTGAATTATTTTAGCCTTGCTGTGTCTGATCGTTGTCCACCGTCAACCATCAGATCTAAACTTGATACATGTACTGGGGTGATCGTTTAGATCAGATGTTCAGTTTATAAACTAGACTAGAGATTGACTGAAGCAACTTTCATCTACTTTTGCTAATGCAAAGCAAAAGCATTTCGAAGGCTACCTGGCTAACTTCAGGCTCCGTCCGTAGTCTACAAAGCTAAACAATGAAAATAAACTTTCATCCCCAGTATGGTCGCCACTATGTTAGAGCCTAGATTTGCCTCAGGCTGGAAAGGCAAGGTTCTAGGTCCACATCAAATGACGCTCAGCCTCATAGCTAGCCCTACGAGGACAGGAGAGGGCTCTCTCTGGGTCAATCTTGGAAAAGGGTAATCAATGGGGCTCAAGACGACTGAAATAACAAGTTATTTTAGGCTAGGTATGAAGTACAAAGGTTTGATTTGTGGTTTTTTGGGGGTTTTGTGTTGCAAAATGGAACGGAAAATTTGGGCTCAGGAATGAGGCACAGTTTTTTGCAAAGCTCTGATTGGGGCAAGGAAGGTAATTGTTTTAATGCTTTAGATTGAAATGAATGAATGGATCAGACCGGTGAGGAGCCAAGGAGGGCAAGAGGGTCTCAAGCGTCCTCCTCAAACAGATGAAAACATTGAAAATTAAACAAATTTTAAAGCAGAGCACAACAGTCGAGTGAATTCTACTTCAATCACTCATTTGTTTAATTTCAGAAGCATAGAAAAGGGGAAATGATACACATAAACATCAATAAACTTACAAGTACATAGAGAAACACACCATCAAAACATAAGGCCACATGGATCCCAACAAGTGCTGCAAAACCCTGGTCTTTCCTTTGCCAAAAATGTAGAGATAGAATGTACAATAGAGTGCTCAGCAATCCCAAGTGTCCTCTATTTTATTCAATTTCCTTCTCACATGCAACCTATGACATTTCACCTTCCTTTTCTCCTATTTCCTTTATTTTAATAAATAAAATTCCAATTAATTCCTCTGGCCTTTCCAAATCCTTTTCCATTGCCTTTGCCAATTTCCCCTTATCCATATTAAGCCAAATGAACATCCACTAGGATGTTTTTCCCAACATTAAGCTTTGAATAAGTGTCCCATGACCTTGGCTATTGTTTTGCCATTATTAACTTTATTACATGGAATTTTAACTTGGGGTTGTTATAGACCCTTCCCCCTTAGGGGAACACCATCCTTGGTGTTCAATAACACCTATGACTAGCAAGACCACTAAAAAGCAAAACATACTACCCATGAAGCTTTATAACACAACTTGTTGCAATATTTACAATGAGATATTGTTGAAAACATGACAACATACCGCATACTAGAGGTTTATAATAGCTCATTATGGTATTTATAGTGACAAATACTTATACTTATGCACATTTTCTTCAACTATCAAATAATCATACTATTTATGGAGATTTATAATTCTAGCTCGATACAATATTTATAATAATATACACATATCCACATTTTCCTTAACCAACAAATAAAATGATATGATGCCTGCATCCACAACAAGGGAATCTAGAGGCTCACACCTCCACCCTCAAAAGTAGTACCAATATTCACTTCCTTCCTAGGACGTCCATAATCCAATGCCAAGGTCAAAGTCTACATCTAATGTCCAATGCTACAATACTACCCCACTTGTCCTCTTAGTGAACAGTTACTGGCTCATTGTTCTAGGGCACGGTTCCAATGTGCATATGATTCCATCTGGAAATGCTAATGACCAAAAACAATCCATCCTAGACCTTGACTTCTCTTCTACATTGTCCCTTGGGAAATGTAATCACCCCATTTTGTGTAGTCACACACCTTCCAAGTTTCGTGGTCATCTACTTCTCTGCTACACAATCCCTTGGGTGACCCCTCCTGATTTGAAATGGGGACCTAAATTCTTCTTGTCAACTGACAGAAACCTCTCCCACTCCAAAGATTATGTATATTCCCAAGATCTATGCTTATGATTGATAATTATGGAATTAAAAGTGCTTGAAATAGGTGTATGCTTGTGTTTGTCTTTAACTGCTTAATTTCTTTAATTTTATTTGCTTAAATTGACATATAAACACACATAATAGTAAATGCATCAAATAAAAAAACAAATAAAGACAACAAGTTTAATTACGAGTTCACCCTGATATCTTGGGCTACGTCTCCATGAGCTCTAGTCAACTCAACTAGGCTCTTTGGGATTACGATAAGCTTCTTTTACAAGTTCCACACTCAACTCCATTGGTTTACAACTGAACCTATGGGTTTAGAATACCATCTTATCCCGCTGGCTATCCATACTCTGTAAATAGATCTAGGCTTCTCTGGACTAGATTCCTTCAATCAGCACTCTGGGCTATCTTGAGCTCCTGGCTTGCACCAACTCCCTCAGAATTCTTTTACTGTCTCTGGAATTCCTTCTTTTGTCTTCAGCACACTTCGAACATTAGAAATAGCTTGATCATTTTATCTCTTTTCTATTCTGCAACTTCATTACTACCCATGGCTCTTAGAAGTCTATTTTGAGCTCTTTGCCTCTACAGCTCTGGCTCTCTAGCTAACTGGCTCTGGATCTCAGCTCTCTGGCTCATCTGGCTCTGGCTGTCTTACCTATCTAGCTCTGTCTGTCTGGCTTTACCTCTAACCTCTAGTGGGTCTACCTCTGCTTGGCTCTCTAGCTCTGAAGCTCTTGGGCTTTCTAGCTCTCAAGCTCAAGTTCTTGGGCTCTCTGTCTCTTCCTCACCCTGAGGAATCATTCCTAGGTAATTCGCCCCCAACCTCTGGTGGCTCTATGCCTCTATTAGTTCTGTGGCTATGGGATGTTACAGCGTGAGCTCTCTGGGGAGAGAACTTCCCTGAAGGTAGTCTACTGTGAGCTCCTCGAAGGGAGACTTGCTCTCGCAAGGGAAAACTTGCTTCTTCGCTTAGCTCTCTGGCCTTTGAGGAATCCTCCAACACTACAGCTTCCATTTGTTCCTCTCTGTGCCATCATTACTTTGCGGCTCTGTGGCTTCTTCTGCTCCATGTGGCTTTGTGTCTGGCCCTCTGGCTCTGTGGATTTGTGGCTCTACATCTGGCCATCTGGCTCTGCGGCTCTGCATCTCTGCACCTGGCCCTCTGGCTGTGTGTATTCTATAATTCATTCTTGTTACAAATGCCTGCTTACAATGTGGCAAGGATAATGGTAGCTGTTATAAAGAAAATACACAAGCGACCTTTCTTCGGGAAAATTCCCAAAAATGAAACAAAATTCCCATACACGGAAAAGCCCGACTGAAATCCTTAAGATGGACTTCAAAGGAATATCAACCCGCATCTATAACCTTTTCGGTTCCATGGTTTATCGCAAGTTGCATGTTGTAATGGTGTGCTACTCCTTTGTATTTGGGATTCGCCGATCCCCGATCACTGATATCGCCGATTGGCCCATTTCATATTGCATGTCACATGGGTCTAAGGCCTGGCACTTTATCCCTTTGATCGCCGATTGCTCATCGCATATCGTATATCGCATATCGTGTATCGTATCGGCATGGTTCTGGATGCTCTGCTCCTCTGATCTCCCGATCGTCAATATCATTGATTGCATATCGCAAATGCAATGGCACAAGGGTTTGGGTGCTCTGTTCATCTGATTTCCAGTTCGTTGATTGAAGCTTATCACATATTTCTCATCGGTCCTATGTGATGCCACGGGCCATGGTCCATCACCTTTGGTTATGTGTGATGCAATAAAGCATTCATCGCTTCTCACTAAATTTTCATGTCTTTGACTTAAGTCCTCCCTTTGGATGCTTGTGATGTGATAAAAGGTTGTGATGCAATTTCTTAAAGGAACACACATATTTTACCTTAGGTCCCATTTAATAAGAAATTGCCTCCTTTTCAAAGGACAATGGGCAAATTTTTTTTTACAATATCTCCTACATCCGAAGTTTGTTTTCACCCATTCAAATTGTGTTAGATTCAAAATGAAGAGATCTATGCAATGAGACTATTTTTAGGAGAATCCTTTCACTTTCATTTTTAAGCATTTAGAAAGTCCTTGAGGATCATTTTCTTGTCATGCCTCCCCACTGGGAATCTTTTGGACCCCAAAAGATTGATATACTAGTCTGAACAGTAGATGAGAGTAACAATGCCCTGTTCTTTCAGCCTCCATACACTTGCCTTGCATAGCTAGTGCCTCTCAGCCAAAACTCGAAGATCATCGACACTTTCCTTCCTAGATGTGCTTGTCCTCTAGTTGAATACTTTCTTCCTCCTTGACTTCATGCAGAACTCCTGCTGAGAAGGTTACAGTAGGTAGTTTGAACTTCTCTTCCTAGATCATTGATCCAAGTTGGCTCAAACAAATGTGAAGTTACATCTTCTTCACAAAAATTTACATTTATATCTGTTTGACATATTGTCAACAACAACTGTTAACAACAAAAGAATTACAGACAACAACTGGATGGCCTAAACTTCTGCTTCAACAAAAGAAATAGATTTTCACATCTTATGAATTACCTCCAGTTCTTTACATTTGTATACAAATGATGGACTAGATAACAAACCCGATATTACATGCATGTTTAAAAACAAAGCAATCAAACCTTCAAGTTAATCACACATACATGTTCAAATACAAGGAAATCATTAGCATCCCTGTATTCATGCACATCATTCTCATGCATGCATTTCATCCTTCAACTTTCACTTAAGTACACTATACTTTCGAAGCTGAAATGAACATAATGTTGCAACAATAAAGTGAGTCTCCTACTCAAATTTTCCATTCACCTTCTTGCTAAAACCTTGAAACTTGCATTCCATTAACAAATAAATGCATCAAATCAAAATACATGCAATCTTAATTGGATAATAACTCTAACCATTTCTTACCAATCCATCTTAAAGGTGCTTCCTTTGTCTACACATCAGCATCAACATGTGAATCATCCTTAAACACATCAATCATGGAATCTTTCTTTCCATTCCTGCCGTTCTCTCTTTCCACCTTCTTCAAGTTTTGTGGAAGCATTGTTGGATTCAAAGTCCAACTTTTTTCAGCAATGTGTCCTTGCTTATGGAAGTAAGTGCAATGCATGTGCATCTTCTTGACAGCATGATTTGCCTTGTCTAGTGGACCTTTGGATTTTTGCTTCCTTTCCTTCAAAATTTTCCTGTATGTGGACATTCTCTTCCAACATCTAGAAACATTATGGTTATCCAAACCACAAAAGTAACACGCAATTTTTTTCCCATACTTATATGGAAATTTACCATGCTGAACATAATCAAAAGGAATATGGTTAAAACCAGATTTATACCTTTCTCTTTCACCTTTATTGCCTTCATGAGGGGGTGAATCAAATGAAGAAGTGGCTCCCTTTGGAACACCATCAACCTCTTCAATGGTTTCAGAGTTTCCACAACTCTCTGATTCAAGTGTATGCTTATGAACACCTTCTTCCTCAAAATGATGTTTCAAGCTATTTCATTCCCCATGAATATAATCTTTACACTTTTGAGGTAGAAGACCTAAAGTGAGACTCCTTCTTGGAACTATTTCAATTGTCTTCATGGCAGCTTTAGAACTTTCTCCATAAGATTTTCCATAGCCAAGACCCAAATACTTAGGCCTTTCCTCAACCATTATTGGGTCAACTATGCCCTATGCATGTTTGCCCAATCCTTTTCCTATTCTTCAAGTCGATACTTGACTAAGGCTTCTTTGGCAATAAGGAGCTATGTCTCTAACACATGCATCTTTTCTAAGTTAATATTTGCAATATGGAGTTGTCTCTCCATTTCCTAAAATTTGTCAGAAAGCAACTAATTCTCTTCCTTCATGGAATTCAATTGCTCTCGAAGTATGATGCTCTTCCTTCCATCCTCATACATTTCTCTCAGCATATCCATCATGATGAACAAGTCTTGCTTCATGTCTTCATCAAAGAATCTTGTGATGAAGGAGGATTTTGAGGACTCACTTGTAGAAGTTGTCATTATGAAAATGAACAAAAGAAATTCAAACAAGATTAACAAAGAGCTTATTCAAGCAACCTTTTGCAACAAACCTCTTGTGCTTCAAGGATTGCTTTGAGGTCCTTTGGGATAAGAAGAATGCCTTCAAACCTTCTTCCTTCTTTTCCTCTCCTAGACTTAGCTATCAATAGCTTTCTCTTCACCTCGGCAAACTCAAACAACAGTTAGTTTACAAACAATCAAATAGTAAAATCCTTGCTACTGTTTGAACACCTTTCAAGTCAAACAAGCATATAGATTACTCTGCCAATCAAGCATTATGATCTGATACCAATTGCATCATGATACAACCTGTTTCATGATACAACCTGCTTCATGATACCACCTGCTCCATGATACCACCTGCTCTGGTATAACTTCATTCTGATATAACTAGCTCTGATACCACCTTCTTTGAAGGTGGGGTTAATTGCATATTGCATATCGCGTATCGCATCAGCACGGGTCTAGGTGCTCTACTCCTCAGATCGCCCGATTGTTGATCGCTGATATGGCCAATCGCATATCACAAATTCATTGGCACAAGAATCTAGGTGCTTTGTTCCTCCAATCGCCCAATCGTCGGTCAGCGCTTATTGCATATCACTCATCAGTCCTCTGCAATGCCACATGCCATGATCCATCACCTTTGATTGTGTGCCATGCGATAAAGCGTGCATCTCTTATCACTAAATCTTCATGCCTTTGGCCTAAGTCTTCCCTTTGGATGCTTGTGATGCAATACAAGGTTTCGATGCAATTTCTTAAAGGAACACACATATTTTCCCTTAAGTCCCATTTAATAAGAAATTGCCTCCTCTTCAAAGGACAATGGGAAAATTTCTTTTTACAATATCTCCTACATCTGAAGTCCATTTTCACCCATTCAAATTGCATTACATTCAAAATGAAGAGATATATGCAATGAGACTATTTTCAATAGCATCCTTTGACTTTCATTTTTGAGCATTTAGAAATTCCTTGAGGATCATTTTCTGATCACCTCCCTTGGAAAGGTTTCCTCACATCAAAAGGTCCAAAAACCAAGGTGTATCCCTGCCTTAAAACCATCATAATGTTCATAGCATACTCATGGAAATCAATGGACACTATTGGGTACTAGTTTCCAACAATGGCCCTTCTCCTAAAGTGCTTTAACACCATATTGTTGCCTATTCCAATTCCTTTTTGATGTTGCTAATAATCCTTGCAGTCAGTTTCAACCACCCAAACAAGCATTTTTTAAGGCTTTTTTGTACCAAGCACATAACTACCATTAGATTGAAAATGAATTGAATTAAATACAAATCATACCTCATTATGACCTATCAATAAGGTACACTTTCACTTATGTTCACTTCCTATCACAACAAGCCAAACAAGCTCTTGACCAGATCATCATGTATAAACATATCACATCAGGTTAGCTCAAAAAACAACCATCATAGATGAAAATCATGAATCACATATAATCATCATAAACCAAAATCATAGATCAACCATCATAAATCATAATCATAGCTCTCATGCGTAATGAAACTAAAATAAAATATTGATACTTATCCTTTAATCAGTCCTTTATCTTTTTTGTACACACACTGATTCAGTTTCTAAGCATGACAAGCACTTAGTGCCTTCGTTTCTCTTCAAATATGTACACATACAGACAACATATCAGACACATACACCCACACACGATGTATTATTCAACACAAACACCTACTCTTGGTGCATCCCACAACACAATACATACACCTACACCCATCATACAACACCACACAATACATACACCTACACCCAGTGTACAATACAATACATATACGTACAAAGAGTATAACACAAGAAATACACATTTCATGATACAAGGACTAAAATAACATAATACCACATGCATACAACACAATGTGTAAGATATGTACACAATACCATATGTACAATAGCACGATGTGTACAACATGTACACCATACCACTTATACATAACACCACTTGCACAATGTGTACACAACACCACCTACACAACGTGTACACAAGACCATATGTATGGCATGTACACAACACCACTTGCACACAACACCCCATGTACAACATGTACACATCACCACATGCACACAACATGACACGTACACAACACCATAGGTACAACATGTGCACAACGCCATATGTAAACAATACTACATAAATGACATATACACAACACCATCAGATACTAGCACTACATAAACAACATGTACACAACACCATCTATACACAACATAATAGGTACATCGTGTACAATATGTACACCATATACAAAACAGTAGTACAACACATCCAAAGACCACACACTAACTCTACTAAGAAACCTTACTTCTAATGTCTTTTCACTATTCATGCATGTTTGAACATATCATAGATCACACCATTGATGTATCCCTTAGCATTTCTTGCCATAACATAGATATAGTATAATCACATAATATTAATTCATATCCACATGATACTGCCCTCACAGATTTCTCAGGGCTACTCTTCCATTTGATTCCTCATAAGACTAGAAACCTCTTCATGCCATTCACTTGCATAAGCAATCCTTCCTCCACAAGAATGATCCTTGACAACCCTGTCAGATAACAACATACATACATATGTATATACATATAAATATTAGAATAAAACAATCATGATCCCTGACAAACTTGTTAGACAATGACACACACACACACACATGCACACACACACACACACACACACACACACACACACACACATACACACACATATATATACACATATACATATACATACATGTATACATATATAGACATCAACATAATCATGATCACAACATAATTACTAGATATCATAAGGTCATTATTAAGATAACATCCTTTATTCATGCACAATATGCAAAATATTGAGAACAACAGCTCCCAACATAACTAAGGCATCTTACACCTCAAATCCATTTACTTTACCTTTCTTGTTACCTTTCTCATGATTATCCTTCCATTGCCCATTTATCCCAGTGGACCCAACCAATCCAACCGGTTGTCATTTTCTTACCTTCAGCTGCCCTTACTCGTGCACCAAGCTTCGTCTGAGACTCATATTACCTATTGGATTTCATTCACCTCTCTTTGAGCTCCATTAACTTCCTCCTTCCCCAACCAAATACCAAGGTCCTCAAAACATGAAAGGCAAGACAAGAAACAAACAAGAAGAAAACCATGGAAAACTAATACCAAAACAATACCAAAGACAAAGTGGCATGGACATGCACCAATCATAAACAAAACTGCAATTCAAGCGAAAACAAATCACAAGGCACTGAAAGCACAAAACTGTCAACAAACACCATGAATCAACCCATGGTTTCTCAATTCTTCTAAGGGAAATATCGACCCGAGCCTTCTTCGATATCTATGGAAATCTCTTTTTCCATGTAATCCCCTACATCATACTGCCATAAATACATAATTGTCAATGCATAAATAAATATAACAATACACTAATTACCCTACCTTATTGTGCCAATCATATTTCCTTGTCACTGAACACATGCATATATCATCTCTCGATGGAATCTAATTCCCTTGATGGATCCAACTATAACTAAAAACTAACTAATATATCTATCAAACATATGTTCATGAATATAACACATATCCACAAAATGTCAGACGAAATCAAGGTTATGAAGGCTTACTGTATGCAAATCATTCATTCATTTGGAATTGTTGTTTCCAAACATAGCCAAAGGAATTCTCACCCAATTCATTTATTTTACATTTTACCTTTTACCTTGTTGCAATTGAGTCTTCTTTTTTGCTATCAAATCACCCAACTATTAGTTATATGAAGAAATAAACTACTACCTTGTTGTGCTAATACCAATCATGTTGCCTTGCAACCATTCACACATTCCAATCACATGTTCCATAGATCAAGACATCATGTTTATTAATTAAAATAAACCTTTACCAGGACTAACAACCATGTCATAAACAACAATCAGCTCACAATCAATAATCATATACTACAACTAGCACCCTCTTGCACTCAAGTACATATCAACTATCTCGACACATAATGTTTTAGTGCAACCATCTTAAAAAAAGATCATTGCTTCATGAAATCTTATAGACACATTCTCATATCATGCAATCAATAAACCATTCAAACAAATTATAAGCATACCATGCTACATAAATCAACTAGAAAACATAATCAATTACTCAAACACCAAATAGATGACATAATCAAACTCATACCTAAATGTATCTCAGGGGAGGTTATCACATTTACAAAAGTCAGTCTAGATTAGTATGACACAATATCACAGTTATATCAACTCATACCTAAGTATCATAACCAAAATCATATGCATAGACCAATCCAAATTAACACGATACATATAACATAAATATCCTAAGTACAATGACCATAACCATCATGCACATGACCACAATGCATGTAACAATAAGTTACTATCCTTCATGACTAACTGACGCATGTACATATAATCACACTTATTAACTAACATCTATCATACATGTAACCACAACAATGACAGACATGTACATAAACCTAATGTGTATAACAACCATTAATCAACATACCTACATACCCAGCATACAAACCTATATGATGATCTTCTCTTACCCCGAAGTCTAGTGTTGCAACTTCTCTTTGATGATTTTCATATCCTACTCTATCTATACCAAAATATTAGCATCATAACATGCAACAACATCATGATTACACAAACTACATACGGTGACCCCACAATGCATGTCTAGCCTACTCTACATACATAACTATAAACATTAAAATGCATGCATAACAACATATAGACACTGACATGCATAACAAACATATATATAACTGGCATGTATGCATGATGAACACATCCCAAGAACAACATCATCAACTCCTACATGGAAACACAACTGTAACAATGACTTCCACCACGCGGACATAACAAGCACATATACATCTTTCATGCATGCATGACAAACAAATTCCGCCCATCTAGTCCAAGAGTTAAACCATGCTCTGATACCACTCTGTAACACCATCCTCCAACATTTTCCCAAGCTAACTGGTCCACCGGGGTAAACATGTAATGAAGAGTTACTATGATAAGATTCAACTACCTAACTATAGTTAAGGAAGTGGAATCAATGAACCAACACTTTACAAACCTCCCTCAAGTCCTGCAGGACCCCCAAGAACTAGTCCACCACTCTAGGTGCCCAATTCCTTAGTTAACCTAGCCTTTCATTGAAATAAAACCGTAGTCACTCCCATGAAAAGGCCTAGATGCGACTAAAACCCTCTATTCACTCCCACAAGCCTACAAGGGAGAGAATATAGTCCTTTTCAACCAGTTTTGTGCCTGAAACAATGATATTTGAGCCAATTGTTTAGGGCCAAGTGTTAGTATAAAGATTTTGGTAAGGTGTACCAAAAATAATTCACTTAATTTGTTGGTGACAAGTGAACCTAACAACAAGATGTGGTCATTTACGCTTCATATCTACAATGAGGAAAGAAGAAAACCCTACACCAAAAAGATAATGTGTAATCTAAAACATAGAACAATAAGAAATAAATGATGCAATAACCCAATATAGGAAGACTTTAAATGAATAATTTTTTTATTAATAACACCAGGTGAAGAAGATTTACAACACAGGTCTATAAATCCTCCTTTGTGGGATGGGTCCTTTGATGTCCTTGTGCTTCAATGATTTGTTTCTCTCTCTCAATATGCAGAAAACCAAAAACAAGATAGAACTCAAGTGGGAGCTCAAATGGAATGAGATGATAATGGTGATGATGATAGTGATCATGGTGAAGAATGAATGGATAGCCTTGTTATTTATAGGAAAGTATTGGGCTAGATTACAAAATTGGAAAATAATAAAATATTATTGACCAAATCAAGATCTAACCATTAGAAATACTTTATTATATTTTTTTGAGAGGGAAAATATTCAAAGTGGTCAAATATATTTTTTTACAACATGGTTGAAGTAATTAACAAATAAAATAATTTATTAATTACTTTGAAAGTATTAAGAAAGGTGTGAACTTGAAATACTTATTAAATAATGGTTTACCAATTAGTCCAAAAATAACAATAATAAATAATAAATAAGTAGTTATTTGTTTAATTATTCCAAGGTGATTTAGTGAAATGTGTTAAGAAATAATTATCAATTAATGATTTATTAATTATTTCTAGAAAAAAATAAATAAATAATGATTTATTCAATTATTCTCATGGGGTATTTTGATTTTTAAAAAGAAATAATTTAATAAAAATAGTTTACTAAATTATTTCCTATGGTGAAAGTGATTTTACTATGGTAAAATTAATCTTACACGGTGTATTTTGCTCCACCTAGTTAGAAATGGCTAGGTGGTCATTTTTTAGGTGATAACACTAGGATCTAGATCACTACTCAGAACTTGATGAAACTTTCCAAAACAATAAATGACACAAAGACAAAGCTTCTAGCACAAAATTTAATCAAGGACTTGGCCTAAGCAAGCCCAACCATGACGGACATTTTGTCGAACACATTGTGAACATGTAGTCTATAGGTTATAAATGCATATCTAAACATAAGGGTATGATACTTATATGAAAATCACTAATAAGGTCAAGAAACTTCCCATAATAGTTGTAATAACATCTATTAGGTCATGCATTCAATAACCATTGATTTACGAATCAAAACATGTTAAGATCCATAACTAAAATTTGTCATGAAACCATACTTGTAACCAACATATAACGAGAACTATAGCAATGATAGAACAACGATTAAAGCCACATAATGTACAAATACTCATGAAATATAAGAGGAAAAGAGCTCTTATTAACTTGTGCAAAATCCAACCAAGTCAGGGACTTCCACATACCACCACTACAAGAAAAAGGGGCATTGGTGAGGGGTGAAAAATGTCACCATAAGCTCATTGGTGATGGTCAAAAGAGCATCCATCACCAAAAGATGGATGTCACCAAAGGTGGCATCGCCAAATGTATAGGTGTTGTAGTGACATATAAAGTCCGTCACCAATAATGATTTATAATGATGGATAGCGACTATCACCATTTCATATGAGTAATGGTGACAGACCATAGCCTTCGTCACCAAAAACTGAACGTTACCAAAGGTGGCGTTGCCAAAAGTATAGGTGTTGTAGTGATATTCAAAGCTCATCACCAATAATTATTTATAATGATCGATATCAACCATCACCATTGCATATGAGCAATGGTGACAGACCATAGCCTCGATCGCCAAAAATGGAACGTCAACAAAGGTGGCATCGCCAAAAGTATAGGTGTTATGGCGACATTCAAGGTTTGTAACGAATATTGATTATTAAGACAGATAGTGACCGTCACCATTTCATACGAACAACAATGATATATTGTAATGGATATTTAATGGTCATCACTATTGGTGCATATATATTGTGACGTTCGTTGACCATCACCAAAAGCCGCATTGCTAGAAGTATAGGCATTGTTGTGACATTCAAGGTCCATCATAATGACTATGATGATGGACAACAACCATCACCATTTCATATCAGCAACAATGATTTATGGTTATGTACCTTTGAGGGTCATCACTATTGATGATTATATATGATGGCGTTTGTTGACCGTCACCATTTCATATTTTTGGTGAGGGTCAGAAATTGTCACCAAATCTCATTGGTGATGGTCAAAAGAGCCTCTATCACCAACAAGTAATCATCACCATTCCATATGGATGTCAAGGCACAAAGGAATCGAACCACCAACCTCCTGAAGTAAATTAGGTGCTCTTCCATTGAGCTAACACCCTTTAAAGAATTATACTTTTAAAAACTAGACCTTGAAACTTCATAAATTGTAAATTCTACAACGTTCAATAAATTAATGTCTCATCAATATTTTACTAAACAAGCAAAGCAACATTGAAGCTTTAGGTCCCTACCTAATGGTTATTGAAGTTATGAAAAGTGGGTGGAGGGAAAAATAATTTTGTATAAGAGAATCAATATGTTCAATTGAATACTCAATTAGAAGTGAAACTCTAAAGACATTTATAAGCTATAAATGACCTATAACTAGCAAATGCACCAAATATTGCAAAGGAAATGTCGTAAGTGGATAGCATATGGAAGAAGAGGAGGCAGGGACATGGAATCCTTGTACATCTTGGCATGGATTAGCACTTGGCACATCTTAGCTTGTTTTACACGTCTCTGTACTATCTGCCACATGTTAGCATGCCATAGCATTCCCTAACACACCTTGGAAGTTACGACCTCACAGTTAGCATTACATTTTTCCATGACTTAGGAACCTTACATTCACTAATGCAACACAGATAAAAATCTAACAAATATTGTCACTGTGGCCTCGGTTGTAGATGATCTCATCAATAGAGGTAATAACTTCGATAATTGAAAAACTAAAAGGTGGGATGCATAGATCATTTGAAATGACAGATTTGGGCATAAATTATTATTGTTTAGGAGTGTTAGTATAGAAAATTCAAGGTAGCATGTTGCGTCTTTATGTCACAGGCCAAGGATGTGAAGAAATACATAAAATATTAAACAACATGGTATAAGTTGATTGCAGGTTCTTTTGAAATGCAAATGGAATTCTCCTTCTATGGGTTCTAATATAGTGGGTATAACTTTAAATAAGAAATTGATAGTTGTGGGGTTGTAATTGTATCACAATTCATGAAAAGTCCCAAATTTGTTCACTAGAAAGAAGTAGAGTGATTCGTTATGTTTATGGAAGGGAACACCCTATTCACAGCAAGATAACTTGAAATTAGTTGGGCATATTATTTCTCATCTTCTTGTACGTGTGTGCTTTGAAATGATAACCACATCCAAAGACTCAATAACATCTCTGGTAAAGTTTATAGATCTGAAGCACTTCTGAGAAAACCCATCACTTAATGACAATTGAACAAGGAATATGTCAAAGGATTCAATCTTGCACTCAGTCATAAAAAAGAAGTTGGGGTATCAAGCATCTTGCCAACAAACTAACTCCAACCATAATGTGAAAGGCAAGTTAACTGTGAAACCTCTCTCCCACTTTGTAGTATTGTTGCCTCTTGAATTTCAAAAGGTATCTGGCTACTTAGATCCACAAAACTCATGCCAAGTAAACTCTGCCTGATACAATTGTGATGTGCAAGCTTGACACATGCTCTAGTTTCCCTCTAAAAGAGGGTAATTCAAAATATTATGACAATCTTAACTGTAATTTGATCATACACTATTGAGGTATTGCATGGAATAAAAAATATACTATCAATACACTAATGAAGAACTCAAAATAAATGAATTTCTTATTGCTACAATAGTGCCACTCTTGGGATTCTCAAATAAAGCACCTAAACTGCATGGAAAAAGCTTCCTAGAATAGAGTACCTCCTACCTAGAAGTGTGCCCCCTGATCAAAATATAGAACCCTTCTCTACTATGCACTTTTCTTAAAGATAAATCTGTACATAGAACAGAACTAAGAAAAGCACCTAAATTAAGAAAAGTGAGCATCAAAGTCAAACTCTAAAAGCATACTAAATATGGCTCTATCTATGTTTGGGAAACACTTAGCAAGCATGATTGCATACAACAACCACAAGATGCCTAAAATCGATGCAATTCTTTCATCGCTGCTACACCCTCATAGGAAAACTATAATCTATAGCATGTATCCCAAAGCTGCATGCATCTATTGAAGGTGCAAACTGAAAGGGTTTACCGAGATGAAGTATTGTTAAAGGACAAACACCTTCAAAAGAAAAGATAGAGTCTAATGTGCATTCAACCCATCTACACACAGGCCAAGGTTTCTACTGGGTACACTTCTCCCCTAAGTGGAAACTACAGTGTATTGTTGCTCTACTGAAGGAGAAACACCTTCAGAGCAACACAGATAAAAATATAAGATATATTGTCACTGAGGTATTAGTTGTGGAAGATCTCATCAATATAGGTAACAACTTCAATAATTGAAAAACCAAAAGGTGAGCTACATAAATCATTTGAAATGATAGATTTGGGCATACTTTATTATTTTTTAGGAGTGTTAGTATATAAAATGCAATGTAGCTTGTTGCATCTTTATGTGGCATGCCAAGGATGCGAATAAATACAAAAAAGATTAAATAGCATGGTACAAGTCAATTGCAGGTTATTTCAAAACAAAAATGGAGTTCTCCTTGTGCAGATTCTAATCTAGTGGGTTTAGATTTAAATAATAAATTTATAGTTATGGGGTTGGAATTGCCTAATGATTCATGGCAAGTCCCATATTCATTTCACTAGAAAGAAGTAGAGTGAGTCATCAGGCTTATGAATGGGAACACCCTATTCACAGGGAGATAAGTTCAAATTGGTCAGGCATAATATTTCTTGTCTTCTTGTACCTGTGTGCTTTGAAAAGCTAACCACCTCCAAAGAATCAAGAACAACTCTGGTAAAGTTTATAGGTGTGAAGCACTTATGAGAAAACCCATCACTTAATGAAAATTGAGCGAGGAATATGTTGAAGGATTCAATCTTGCACTCAGTCATAAAAAGGAAGTTGGGTTATCCAACATCTTGCCAACAAATTGACTCCAACCATAATGTGAAATCTAGGTTAACTATCAAACCTCTTTCCCACTTTGTAGTGTTGCTACCTCTTGAATTCCAATAGGTATCTTGCTCCTTAGATCCACAAAAATTGTCCTAGGTAAACTTTGCATGATACAATTGTGATGTGCAAGCTTGACACACACTCTAGTTTCCCTCTAAAAGAGGTTAAATCAAAATATTATGACAGGCTTACAAGTTATTTGATCATACATTGTTGAGGTATTGTATGGAATAAACAATATACTATCAATGCACTAATGAAGAACTCAAAATAAACGAATTTCGTATTGTTACAATAGCGCCGCTCTTGGGATTCTCCAAGGAGCCACTAAATTATACACATTTGGAATCTTTACTTGGTCTACAGAAAGATTAAGCAATGGTAGTGATCACTCTTTTCTCTCCCATGGAAGGTCTATACAGAGTCAGTGATAAATTGATTTAAAAGTGAGGTATATTGCTAACAAATAAGATTCTGACTCTTCAAATCTAATTTAGTGGCAAGGAAATATTCAACTGTAAATGCCTGATCTTCTACAGTGTAAATTTCTAGATAAATGGCTAGCCTAAATATGTCCATTGTCCACATATACCAAAAAACCATATATGTCTGGACTCTGGTTGTGTGCGAGAGAGGGGATATCACATAAATAATCCATTATCAAAAGAAAAAGTTGAAGCACATCATTCTATGGAGAATTATTTTAAAATTTTATTGCATACCTTAGAAAGTTTGAAAGGACATAACTGAAGCTTCCCTCTCCTTCCACACTTCATTAAATATGCCCCTTTTCCAATGCAGATGTGGCCCATAGAATCACAATCAGCAAACACAATATGAAAAGTAAGTTTAGTGAATTAAAGTAGATTTTTTATACCTCAAACAAATGGACTCTAAGAAATTGGATTCATTCTCTATAAAAGATGATATAGCAAGATCTAATCACATTTTCAATTGAAACAAATGTAAATGGGATTCATGCTCTGCAATAGATGATATAATGAGATCAAATGACATTTTCAACTCAAACAAAGGTAAGTTGAGTAAGCTCAAGCTCCAATTGATGGCATCCAACTTCTGAGTGATAGATGCTATATATATCTAGCTAAGTTCCTTTCAAGGACTAGATCAAACCATAACATTGTTATCAAGATAATCAACTCACCCATGCTAGTACACTTCTAGTAGTTTCATGATAAAACTCAAACTCAATAAACTTCAAACAACATAGATTAACCAACAATATGTCTGAGGTTGGTTACCTAAGGATTATATCATACTAAATTACCTTTTGCATCTAACACTGAAAATGAATGTCAAAGAAATGAAGACAAATTAGTGATTATGATGGATGCATGTGATGAAATAAAATAAAAAAAATACCTTTCTTCTTGCTATTGATGAGCCTTCTAGGGTATTCTTGGATGAAGTTGATCCTGGTCTGCTTTCTGAAATCAAAAAGACACTTTCTAGCTACTCTAATTTGACGGATAACAACCCTAATGCTTATGAAAAAGAATATGGAAGGCAATAAGCATCGATGAACCTGGTCTTGAAGAAGGTGTCTCAAACTCTAATATGGATATTATTTTAAATTTCTACGGCTAACAGAGGGTTTTCCTAGTTGGGTTCCCTATAAAATTTTGTTTTCTTTGCTATAGGGCGACTATGCTTTATTTCTGTTCTATTCCACTACAAATTCGTAGAGATATTTATTGTCTTGGTGCAACAATTAGTTCCATATTTATTTATTCAAGTAGTAGCATAATTTCAAGGAAGTTCTACAGAAGGGACAATTAATTTATATTTTCACTTATATCTTTTGCAAGTAAAATTCACAACTAAATTTTAATCCAAAGTGTCTAGGTTACTAATAAGTGGTATCACAACATATCTCAACATTGCAAGGAATAAATCATACTATTCAATAAGGTTGAGACTTGAGATACAAAAATCTTTCCAAGTTATTCAAGAAAGAAAAATGCATATTTTCAGTTCTAAATCTATCCAACTAGAACAAAATTATGCCATTTTGAACAACCTCTAGTCAAAGCTATTCCTAGCCTCATTCAAATCAATTAAGAATATATCAATCTCATTCAAATTTCTTCTTTAGTTCATGCTTCTAAGTTATATATTTATGCAACCAAATATATCATTTATGTTAAGTGATTATTCATTAAAAATTATTTAGTCCGTCCATCGCATCTACCTAATTTTCTGATTAGTTTCTAGGTATAATCTATGAGACATTTGTAGCAGAACATATAAGACTATTTTAGTACCTAGTGTTATAAAATTCTAATTTGGAAAAAGTATTCTAAGTTTTTTCCCTAAAAATATTTACAAAATTTTCAATCCCAAAGCCATTTCAAGGAGAATTTTAGTCAGGGAGAAATTTAGTATTATTTTTGGAAAATTTGAATGCAACTAAAAGGAATTCTTCCCATTTCCTCAAAATATTCCAGCACCAAATATGAGTGAATTCACAGAAATTAAGATTTGGAAATAACTAAATTTCACTTCGCTTTTTGAGGACCATATATGAGAGAATTCACAAAACCTGATATTTGGATTCTGGAAACACTTGAATTTCACCTCAATTATTAGGATTGGAAGTTCCTTGAGATGCATACATGTAGCATTAACGATCTACTTTGATTGTTTAAGGAAAATGTTTGTTTTATAAATAGTGATACAAGAATCGTTGTATACATGCCTGACACAGTTCTTTGGTCACAAGTAATGAAACTGAACTCCATCAATACATAATAGACAAGGTAGAATGTAAGACAACATCTACCTTTCAACATATACTCTAACAAAAATAAACATCTATACGGTCATATAAATTTGTCACCACACAAAAAAAGGAATTAAAAACCAAAATAAAAATAGGAACATGCTTGGATTGTTATTGTTACTCTATAAAATGTTAAACAGGATTAATATGTTAATATGGCAAAAGTGTAGTTGGTTATGATTTATTGAGCCCAAGGGGTTAGCCCAACCGAATGTGATTAATGTTACTGGGTATTTGGCTAGTTCTGTGCTGGCAGGTGCCTTGTTCAAAATCCCTTGGGTGAGGTGCACTAGTCAATGTCAATGGGTTTACCAGGGATGCCATCCATGAATGTCGGGAAACATCCATTGGGATTCCCTAGAGATTTTTTCTTGGAAAGAATAAAAATAGGATTTCCTAAAAATAAATTTTAAGATGCATATAGTGTACACCTGGTAAAATCAACTCTATAGATACAAACCATAAATGAAGGAAAAATACAGATGCTTTTACTTATGTTCCCTTGTGAGTGTGCACTTCATGTGATATTTTACCATGGAGATCACCTTCTCCTTTGCACCTTCAACTTTTTGGACTCCATTTTCATGAGGTTTACAAAATGAACTACCATTGTTTCGCTGATGATGTAAATTGTTACTTCTTTTAGATAATCTTATACCCAATATCTCATTAGAAACATTAGGTGCTAGTAGCCTATTATTTCCAACATCCCTACATGAGATCTCCTCTGTTATCCTTCTAGATTTTCCAAATCATTAGCAGTTGTGGGAATGTGTCTATCTTGACTATATCTATTTCTTGAGCGTACATGAGCAGTTAAGATGCTTATGCTCATAATAATTGACCTTGCATTTCCCATCAATTCTTATAAATCCTTTTTTTATGACCAGAAGATGATCCCTACCAATGTCTTCCTTCTTTATGAGAATTAGTCATACCTATATTATCTTCTCTTAATGCTAGAGTACGTTCCATCATTGCCCACGCCTGATCAACATCAAATTTAACTGTATAATTTTCCATCTCTAAAGCAGGGGTTAAATTACTTCTCCGAGTTGATTCACGAAAGAGAAGGGACTTGTTGTTTGGTGTTGGTTGTACAATTGCATCAGTCCCATCTCTGGACCCAAATATAACAAGGGAAGAGCTAGGTGAAAACTACTAAAATCCTCTTCCCGGTGTAAACCAATTGTCATGTAAATCATGTACATGCTCCTGAAGTATGTGTTGGCCTCAAAGAGTTTTTGTTCATGTAATGGATACTTGGGATGTAGACCTAGATGCTTTAGTTTGCCTAAGTGAATCCCTTGTTGCATCTAGCAATCTAGGAGATGGATTTGGAGTGCTTTGTTGCAAAATCCTTCTGTGAATTATTGTTACATAAGTTGGACTTGTCTCTTGCTAGAGGAGCAGAAGAAGAAGAAGGTGGTGAGAAATTGAGCTCTAATTTTATTCTTTCTACAACCATCTCAACTGGAGCATATTCCACAAATCCTATAATTCCTAATTTTCATCCCCAATGTCAAAACCAAGTACAAAATCCTCAACATCTTCATCATGTGTGCTAGATTGTCTAGTCATAGATGTTTGATAGCCTTGACAATACCAATCTCTTTTAGGTGTATCCCTTCCAAGGCCAACACAATATGTATGACATGTTGAATCATAGCAATCACAAAATAATAAAAGATCACAATCACCAGCCTCATTACAATCTAAGAAAACTATATTTACATAAGGATAAAGAAATCCCATCACTTCTTCTTCGTAAGGTTTGTATACATGCCAAATAGAAACAAATCATATAAGAAAATCATCCTTCAAATGCAGAACCAACTGCTTAAATTAAACCCTACATATGCCAATAAATAATCATGCTTCACAAGAAAGATAGTAAGATAAAGGCAACGAAATATCTTTAAGAAATCCAAAAAGGTGTTGCAGCTAGAAACTGATATCACCAAATTGTAAATCACCAAAAAACACGAGGATTGATAGAATAAAAGGATGAAATAAAATGAACTACACCCAGGGGAAATCAAATGTGTATGTCTTTAAACATGAACCTATAAATTCAAAGAATCCTAATACATAAAGATTACTACTGCAAATAGAAAATAAACTACTCCAAATAGGTATTGGGAAAATAACTAAATTCTAGCATTCAAACAAGGGCATAAACATGTTGTCAAATGGCAAGATTGAAAGAAGTTAAAAACATCAGTGGCATGTTGCAAATCCAATTTCTATTATTGAAATCAAGAAAACTTCCATTGGAATCTCAGGCTTGGATCCACTTCTCTATTGAATATGTTCATCTACTTGCCTACTCAATCTATTATAACTGCAAAAAATGGTGCCACATGATAAATAAATCGTAACTTCAACATATATTTTCTAACAAAGGCTATTTGCTATACATTGGAATGAGTGATGCAGGAGAATCTCCAGTCCATTAGTGTTATTACATCACCAAAAACATGTTTAAATTCCATCATCTCATTCATGTTTAATAATCAATTTCTGCTTGTGAGACTTACATGAGCCCATAAGAGATCACTCTTACTTTCACTGACTCCCACTTTAAACATGACATTTCTAAAAATAGCTAGAAGGAAAGGAAAGATAAGTGTAATTATTTTATTCACCCATTACACTGGAACGACAAAAAAAAACAAGAGGAGTTGAGATGACGGATTGCTACTACTCGAGAAATAAGACAAAAATAAAGAGATATCGAATAAACAAAAATACAGCGAGGTGCGATGGCATGGCATCACAGATCTTGTTGTTTCCAGAAACATCTTACTGAATGATGAAACATAAATCAACTCCAACAATAATTAAGACATTCATTGCAAAGGAGGAGATCACTAAGAAAGAAATTTTAACATAGACCAGAAATCACTAGTCTAAAGTGGAAGAATTTGTTGAGGAAAACAAATTAAGAGAAGCAACAGGCTCTCTCCAGAAGAAGGCACTGACTTCCACAAATGAAATTGAGCAAAATAATTGGGAAAGAAGATCCTTGGGGAATTTGAGGCATATCACTGGGCAATTGAGGAAGATCACTCCACTGAAAATGAAGGAGATTGTTAAGGAATAATCACTGAGCAGAAAGAAGGGTAAATTCCTGGAAAGAAAACTAGCATGGAATCTGTGCCTATACAAGAAAACGTGCAACCCATTAGGAGAAAATTTTTCTCCCATATACACTACCCACAGGTGGTGGGTAACAGGCTTCAAAATAAAAAATGTTGTAACAAAATCAACCTTAGAAGAACCAATAAGATTCAAGATGATGATGTCATTCCCAAGGGTAAATATTTTTGAAGGGAAAAGAAAAAAATTACCTATCTAATTCTATATTTGTCTTATCTACTTATAGATTTACTCAAATGTCAAGCATCCAACAATATATATCTATATATAATTATATATATATATATTATATATATATATATATATATATATATATATATATATATATATATATTATATATATATATATATATATATAATATATATTATATATATATATTGTTGTGTGAGAAATAGAGTATTTCTTTTTATTCATCCTTTCTTAATCTTGTACATGAGGATCAATCTCTACTGCAGAGTGAATGTAATTGAGTAGCATCACTATTATTTCATCGATTTACTTGAATGCTATAATACAAGTTCAATGATAAAATCCTCATGTGGAATTGTTTGGCTTCTGTTTAGTGATGTACATCGATTATGATTATTTCTACTGTAGAGTGAATGTAATTGAGTAGCATCACTGTTATTTCACCAACTTACTTGAATGTTACAATACAAGTTCAATGATAAAATCCTCATGTGGAATCATTTGGCTTCTGTTTAGGGATGTACATTGATTGTGATTGACACCATCCACTGAGATGGGTGGTAAATTTTATTTCTTATCTACCTATAGTAGATTAGTATGCATTTGTGTAGGTTTTTCATTTTCCAGCACCCATCGATTAGTATTAATGAAGGAATAACCTATAGTGAGGAAAATTCAACAAAGGAGGGAGAAAACAAAATTAGGCATTTCTTGTCTATCAGGAAAACCCCAGCAGCACTAGGGTTTGTAGGGTTTCTCTGATTTTGGGAATGGGAGGGTTTAAGTTTATTGTATGTCTACTTCTTCTGATTGATCTATGTTCCTCTGTATTGGTCGAATAGCAACCCCTTGTTTTAACTTATCACAATGGTCCCCTGCTCACCAGTAGTCCTATTGTGGATGTTCATTTGATTTGGTAAGGCAGATTCAACCCTGCTCAACATTCCATTGTGGTAGATTTCATTTAGTCCTTGGAAACCAACAAGACCCTAGAGCCCTCTTTGTACAGCTAGTGTAAAACCACTCAGAGATATTGTGGTCAGTCCAACAAGGCCATCGCCATGGCAAATACAAGGCTACGAAAGTGGAAGTTGGATGTTGGTTATTCCCTCGACATATCTCTAAAGCGGAGCCAAATTATACCTCTAGTGCAAGGGGAAATTGCTTCCAAAACTCTGTTGGAGAATGGAAATGTCATGTATTTGGTACTCACGTCTGATGATGTTACTATAGACGGCTTCTGTATTCTCCACAACTGCAATTGAGCACAATCATTGGGAAAGAAGATCCTTGGATCAGTTAAGGCATATCACTGAGCAATTGAGGAAGATCAATCCACCGATAATGAAGGAGATTGTTAAGGAATAAACACCGAGCAACAAGAAGGGTAAACTCATGGAAAGAGAACCAGCATGGAATCTCTGTGTAAACAAGAAACCATGCAACACATTGTTCAGTGAGAAACAAAGTATTTCTTTTTATTTATCCTTTATTAATCTCGTGCATGAGGATCAATTTCTGCTACAAAGTGAATGTAATTGAGTAGCATCACTATCATTTCACTAATTTACTTGAATGTTATAATACAAGTTTAATGCTAAAATTCTCAGGTGGAATTGTTTGGCCTCTATGTAGCGAAATACATTGATTGTGATTGACACCATCCACTGAGATGGGTACTAAATTTTATTTCTTATCTATAGGTTTTGCATTTTCCAGCACCCAAAAATTGGTATTAAATTAGGAAGAACCTGCAGTGAGGCAAATCCAACAAAGAGTATTTTTTTCTCCCTCCTAGGTGCAAATCCGACAAAGGAGATTCAGGGGAGAGAAGCAGCTCCAGGATGAGAACTAGAAATATGATGTCTAGAAGCCTGTTGCGAAAAGAGAAAAAACGTTGTATGTGCAAGAGTGGACGTGAATTGGAGAAGCATATATCAAAGAAATGAAAACATTAGGTAGATGTTGAGAACAATTACTACAACACTAAAACCATAGAAATAGCTCAGCTGAGAAAAATTATAGCCAAAGTAAATGATGGAAGTGAACATGAAGGGAAGCAAGGAAGCCTGAGAGGAAACCTAAGAGAAGAACTAGAGGACTCTCTTTTAAAATAAATATGTGATAGAAAAATTCAAGCCGCTAACTCTGTTGTCCATCTAGTGAAAGATCGGTTGTTTATATAGATAGTCCAAAAAGTCCCATCAATATATATATATCATTACCAGAGAGCTTAAAGACTATAAATTAGAAGCTGGACATAAGAACGTTAATTGGAGCCCTATGAAGTTGGTGGGTTAATTTGGTAGCCTTCATCAGAAAATTTCTTCCACATAACATATCGATGCCATGGAAGGTGGAATAAAACAAAAATAACCCAAGACATATGAGGATCATTATTTGAAGGAACGATTATGTACTAACATTGTGGAATCATTATTTATGGATCTAGTGATCAGTAGCAAATCTATGTTCTAACCAATTTCACAACTCTCTTTCACTTTCTTGTTCTTGTCCATAAGTTTGTGCACAGCAAAACCACAATAATGTGAAGACAAAAAGTGCATGATGTTTTTTTGTCTATACCTATTATCCAAGAACAACTATAGGTCTAGGAGGAAGATTTATAAAAAAGAGAAGGCAATGAAATTACTCACTATCCTTTGCAAAAATTAATCTTTAATTTAGCAACTTCTTAGCTCCAATATAGTAAAGGCCATCAATTATACTCATGAAGAGATTATATTTTAAGGATGCTTATGGACACTAAGATAATACACCTACATACCCTTCTGTGTGGTCTATTGTCAAACAAAGATCTTAGTATAATGGATCATGTGATCAAGTGAAATAGTGATAATGTCAATGATGAAGCGAGGGATCGAGTAAAATATGAACTGTGATTGATCTTCGATTATATGGTTGTGATCTTACTTCCCTCTTCTGCAACTAACTATTGAAAAATTCTAGAAAGATAAGTATTCCTAAATGTATACATGAATTGTATTAAATTATTACTATTTTTTTATGGTTTATTTCATGGCTGATTTAATTTTTAGGTTGCCTCTCTAGCTGCCATTTATGGATTGGTGAATAATGGAATGGTTGTGTGCATTTAGGTTGCATAAATCTATAGCTTCATGCCTGACAATAGTTAATAGTTAATAATAGAAACAAAATTCAGTTCAGTTGCTTCGTAAATTTGTGTGAATTTGGGTTCATTTTTTTTGTGAATTATTCAGTTCAATAGTAAATAGTTAATAAGAAAAACAATTCAGTTCAATTACTTCGTAAATTTGTGTGAATTCAGGTTTAGTTTTTGTGTGAATTATTCAGTTCAATAGTAAATAGTTAATAACAGAAATAATTCAATTTAGTTACTTCATAAATTTGTGTGAATTTGGGTTCAGTTTGTGTGAATTATTCAGTTCAGTTACTTCGTAAATTTGTGTGAGTTTGGGTTCATTTTTTGTGTGAATTTGGGTGATAAACTAAAGTACCACATCCTCAAAGTGCACAAAAGTTACTAGCTATGTTTGACATGTAGGCCCTAAAAATTTATCTCCTATAAAATAGGAGAACTACTTTAAATAGAAATCTCTCGAAATCTAACCAAAATGATTGTGTCAAGCTCTACCCACAACTAAAACTGACATGCACATATAAACGGAACCAACATGATGGAATATGACACATACAAATATAGGGGTTGAAATGCCCTTAATGCACATTAGACATCCAATGACCCAAACGACATCTAAATGCATTCACCAATTTTAGGAGCTTTAGTAGGAAGACATTGACATATGTAGAGCATCTAGCTCTGTGGGCATCAGGGTTTGTGAGAAAGAGTGAGTAGATCACAATGTATTGGCTTATTTCAGTGTTTACAAAATATTAAAGTAATTTTTAGTTAAGAATCATAGAAGTTTTAAAGTAAATTCTATAAATTTTCATAATTTAAGGGCGGTTTCACTGATCCAGAAACAGAGAATGAATAAAAGGAATAGGAGCTTACTGATGATGACATCACCTCAGGGATTCTACAACATCATTTTTATTCCATTGGAGTCCAGTGAGGTGTGCAGTATTCTCATAATAGCCCTGGTGACCACAATGTTAGAAATTTTGAATATCTAAGCCTCTCATTTGGGTCTTCGCCCTCTGGTTCTTTATTATGATGAATGACCTCCCAAATTCATCAAATTCCAATGCCATCCTTGGGAACAGTAACAAAGTGTGGCACAGAGATTCAAGCATAAACTTAAAAGCAAGGATGAAAAAAATAGTGAATTTTGAACCAGAGATATGAGGTGTGTGTACTCCTCCCTATGTGGAAGAAGATTAAAAGTGGGGTGGAAATGCAGTGAGGTTAGAAATGAAACATACCTGGGCGCCATTAATGGACTGAAGATTCAATGGTTGGGTTTGATATCAGTCTGCTACTGGTAAAACCTTAATTCAAAACTCTCATCAATCTCCTTTTCCCTCCTCCCTTGTGAAAAGTGAAAATGTGCCAATAATTTTCCCTCCGCCCTATGAAAAGTGAAAATATACTACTTGTTTTAATCTCATTTTCCCTCCTGCCCTGTGAAAAGTGAAAATGTGCTACTCGTTTCCCTCCACCCTATGAAAGGTGAAAATATACTACTTGTTTTAGAATGTAAATGAAGATTGGATTTAGGAGGGCTTTGTTACATCAAAATTAAGGCTGAATTTTTTCAAAAATGTTAAAATTTTCCTCCCTAAACAATAGTAAATACAATATTTTATAGATTATAGAGTAGATGTGTAGGTGTAATGTAAGTATGTAAACAATTCTAAATATGGGCTTACTTAAATAATAATAGTAATAATAATAATGAAAGTCAAAAGTATGGGGATGAGTGCAAAAATCTAAATGTTGGCTCAATTAATAATAAAAATAATAAAATTCAATTTGTTATATTTTGATTTTGTTATTAACTTATGAATAGGTTTTGTTACAATACCATGAGCCAATACCATGGCTTATCAATACTTGAAGCCCAAAAACTCGAACTTATTTCACGACCAAAATATTTTATAACAATATGACAAGATTCTTAACCATGGTTATTCACCCCCCACTTTATAGTGGATATTATTAGCTTGTAAAAATTTTGCTTTGTTATAATACCATGGGCAATACTATGGCTTATCAATACCACATGCTCTAAGAACATAACTTATTTAACAATCAAAATATTTTGTAACAATATGAAAATATTCTTAACCATGGATATTCATTCTCACTTTACCATGGATATTATTAACTTGTAAATAGACTTCGTTACAATATCATGGGCCAATACCATGGCTTATCAATACCACATGCCCAAAAAACATAACGTACTTCAAAATCAAAATATTTTATAAAAATATGACACGATTCTTAATCATGGATATTCACCCCCGCTTTGTCATTGATATTATGAACTTGTGAATAGGCTTTATTACAATAGCATGGGCTAATACCATGGATTCTCAATACCACATGCCAAAAAAATCATCTCTTATTTCACAATCTAAATATTTTTATAACAATATGAAAAGATTCTTAGCTGCTGATATTCACCCCCACTTTACCATGGATATTATTAACTTGTAAATAGGCTTTGTTACAATACCATGGCTTATCAATACCACATGCCCAAAAACCATAACTTATTTCACAATATAAATATTTTAATTTAATTTAATTTTATAGCATTTTTTATTTGAAGCTATTAGGAAAAGGGTTGTCATTAGTTTTGAGATATATATAAACCCTCTATCCTCACGACTACTAAAATTATTCCCATATAAATTAAATTAAGGTTTTAATAAAATTAAAAATGAGAATACTTTTATATTTAAAGATGTGAAATTTCTCTAATACAAATATTAGTAAGAATCAACATAGATCTATCTTAACTAAGGATCCAAGTGATGATAGCAAGCAAAGTGAAGGGAAGAGAGGGGGAGGGAGATAGTGACAAAGATGGAGGGTGGAGAGAGAGAGAGAGAGAGTGAGAGAGAGTGATGGGGGCACACGGAGAGAAGGAGGTAGGAAGAGAGAGAGAGGGGAGATAGAGAAGAAGAGGGGGGGTAGATATGGAGTTGGAGGGGAGAGAGAGAAGAGGATGGGGGGAGAGAGATATGGAGTTGGAGGGGGAGAGAGAGGGAGGAAATAACAAGGGCATAGGGAGATAGATGTGGAGAGAGAGAGGAAGTGACAAGGGATAGATGGATAGAGGGAGAGGGAGAGAAGAGAGGAGGGAAGAGAGAGAATAGGTGGGGATAAAGATAGGGAGAGAAGGGAAAGAGAGAGAGGGAGGCACAAGGATGGAGGGGGGAGAGAGAGAGTGATGGGGGGGACAGAGGGAGGTGAGAGAGAAAGGGAAAGAGAGGACTAAGAGAGAGGAGAGATAGATGGAGTTGGAGGGGGAGAGAGAGGGAAGGAAGAAGAAAGACATAGAGAGAGAAATATAGAGAGAGAGGGAGTGACAATGGAGCGATGGAGAGAGGAGATATAGAGGGAAGAGAGAGAGGCATAGAAGAAGAGGGAGGGAGAGAGATATAGATATGGAGAGAGAGTGTGTATGTTTGGGGGGTGAGATAGAGAGAGGGAATAAGAAAGAGACACATAGATACAAATATAGATATTATATAGTATTATATAACCAACCTAGATCGATCTTAACCTAGATCTATCAAGCGCAAAAAAAGAGGTTTGCACATCGAGAGATTGGATCCCTCTTGGCACTTGATAGATCTAGGTTAAGATAGATCTAGGATGGTTTAATAAGTTTGTAGTTGTATTTGACAAACTAACACTCTTTTTATTGTTTTATTTGAAAACATTTTTTCAATATTTGGTGTATTTACCATAATAATAATAATCTAATTTTAAGCTTACCTTTTTTATGCAATGATTTTGTTGTTAGTTTATAGAGATAGACATGTTATACTTTTGGAATTTGAAAAGGAAACACGTTCTCCTAACTTGGTTGTATTGAAAACATTTAAGTGTAAGAAAGAAACATGCTCTCTTAACTTGGTTGTATTAAAAATATAAGTGTTCTTGTATACTAGGTGGGTGCAAACAAGAGAGAATATATCGTAAGTGGATTAAATAGTTAAAAATAAGTGTTAGTTAAGGAGAAAGTTAGAAAAATATAACAAATAGGCTATATTGGGTACAATATTACTGTTTTGTGACATCTAAAGTTGAAGGTACATTTTATGGAGGTATAGTCTAAGCCCTTGGGTGTAGGGCTCATCTTATGGGTATCTTGGAGTTTTGGTTGTGTTAGTGGTGTCAACTAGAGGTGGAGAGTCCAACCAATGAGTAGGCAAAGTTGTTCATTTACAAGGTTGGAATCAATCAAGTATTCTCCCTCTCTACCCAACTCTAAGATGAGGAGTGTACATAATGGACTTATTAATGTAACACATTACAAATATTTGATTATCTTTAAGTTCAAGGGCTTGAATTGCCTGCCTCAATCTTCAAATCTTTAAAGGAACTATGTGTTTTTCAATTAAGCCCTTGTGGTCAAGGAGATGCAAAAGAGGAAGGTCTTATGGCTATTTTTAAGGGGTTATAATGACCCTCATCTTGTGGTAAGTATGTAGATATGATGCTAATGGTCCTGATCTTAGTACATTCATGTATATATTGTAAATATTTTCCTATCACCTTGCACTTTATAAATATGATAAATTTTTTGTGGTTACCCCGATGTACATGTTGATGTTCCACTTGCATGATTATGGGAAACACTTCTCAGTTATCCTTGTGTACATGGGGAAGATCATAATTACTCTATGCCGACAAATATAATAGTGAATAGTGTATAGCTGAATCAAAACCCTAACCATCGACCTAATCTCCATTGATGTGGCTTAAAATAATGGTCCTTCCTTAAGGTAACCATTTATAATTATTGATGGCACATTTTTCTAACTCAATGAAGATTGTATTAACTAGGGGGAGTTAGATGGAACCTCAATGACTTCAAGGTGAGCATAATAAAAAAAGTTCAACATATACCATAATAACCTATACATATGTCTTTATACCAGGGGCATGATACAAGTATAAGGAAATCTATCAATGGGGGGGTTAAAGAGCATATAGCTCCACTCATACAGTTGAAAGAGAAAAAATAATTCGACCCAAGACCTAAGAAGAGACTCACAGACACTCACATGCATAATATTTATAGGCCTTGCTGCAGTCAATGAGGGCAGGGAGATATTTTGCAACCTATTAGCACACATGAATGGACTTTTCCCCACCCTCACACCTTGTCAATTCTAGAACAGACCTAGGAAGAGGGAAAATGATAGATGGGGAGAAAATGAGAGGCAAAATGAAAGGAAAGGGAAAATCCAGCTAGCCAAGCCCTAACCAACTAGAAGGATGGAGTGAGAAGTAGAAAGAGAAGAGAAATTCGGATAAGGAGAATAGGAAGAAAAAGAGCACACTGAGAGGAGAGTAAGGGAGAAGGAATTGAGAGTGAATCAGATGAGGAGAGGGCAATCAATGGCGAGGAAGTCACTGGGTAACTACTCGAAGGGTGTTGTTGCAAGGAGGGTGTCACACTTGGATATCATGGGGTTTACACCACGAATATAAGAAACTGAATTTTGGTGTTAGAGGTAAGCCTACATTATGTTTTTGAACTGTACATTTGACATTTACTACATCAAACTACAACTTCTCTGCATCTAATTAATAATCAAGTTCTCGGGTCTAGTGCAATGGGAAAATCACTACCATGAATCTCTTTAGAGAACTACAATTTCCCAGAGATCTTATAGTCATATATTTGTTGGTTAGTTTTACAGTCCAAGATTTAAGAACCTTACCGTCATGCTTGTGGCTTAGCCACCTTCCAACTAATGCAATAAAAACACCTAGTAATATTTTCACACTGAACACTATACAATAAACTTAACCCTAATATCTTAGTGAAGAACAAGTAACTAGCTAGACTCTGGAAGGGATTTTGGACTGACTATTAATGAAACTCATTGCAGTTAGGTGTGCCAATGTGTGCTAAGTGTTAATGAGTGCTAGGGAAATGCAAGGAAGCACTAAGTCAAAATGCATGGAAATGAATGAATAATAGTGTGTGACAGGGAGTGTCAATGAGTTCTAGGTGCGGTAAGAGGGGAGTGACATGGTATCCTAAGCAGTCCTAAATCATTCTAGCGTGCTAGAGTGACATGCAGTCAATATGTGCTAGGTTCCAAGGTGTGCCAAGTAGTACTAGGAAGTGTTAGGGAGTGCTAGGGAAACACAAGGGAAAACTAGGTGAAAATAATGCATGCAAATGAATGATTAAGAGTTTGTGATAGGAAGTGTCAGTGATTTCAAGGTGTGCTAAGGAGGGAGTGACAAGGTATGCTAGGCAGTGCTAAGGCATTCTCAAGGCCAGGGAAACATGGCAAGATGTGCTAGGTGCTAAGGTGTACCAATGCATGCTAGGGAGAGTTATGGAGTGTCAAGGAAAAACAAGGGAGCACTAGTTTCAAATGCATGGAAATGAATTAATAAGTGTGCATGACAGGGATTGTGAGCGAATTTTAGGTGTGCTAAGGAGGGAGTGACAAGGTATGCTAGGTAGTTTCAAGGAATTCTAGAGTGCCAGGGTGACATGCCAAGATGTTCCAAGTCCTAGGGTGTGGCAATGTGTGTTAGAGAGTGCCACAAGAACACAAGGGAGAACTAGTTCAAAATGCATGGAAATGAATGGATAAGAGTGTGTGATAGGGAGTGTTAGCAAGTTCCAATTGTGTTAAGGAGGGAGTGACAAGGTTATATGCTAGGAAGTGCCAAGGCATGCTAGAGTGTCAGGGCATGTTAGGGAGTGGTAGGGTCTATTAGAGAGTGACAAATCATGCCAAGGAATGTAGGGAATGTTAATGTGTGCCATGTAGTGCAAATGGATTGTTATACATGCCAGGTGTTATGGCATGTGAAGATGTAAACTGTGTTGCTTAGTTGTTTTATGGGCATGGTTGGATGTGAGCCTCGACTTGGTAACTTGTTAAGTGGGATGATTTAAGATTGGAAATGAGAAGCCTAAGATGAGTTATAGGCCATTAGGGGAACAAGGCATAGTCTAGTTGTAGTAAATGTAACTTGGTAAAGTTTTTGTAGGCGAGGCAGGACTTGGTTGGGTTCCTAAGTCTAAAAGAAAATAAGGGTATTTATGAGGGCATGATAATTAAGGAGTGCCATGGCTTGCCAAGGAATGAAAAGGTGTGCTAACATATGCCAGATAGTGTTAATGCATGTCGAGGAATGTTTGGGAGTGTTAGGGAATCACAAGGGAGAACTAGGTCAAAGTGTATGGAAATGAATGAGTAAGAGAGTATGCTAGGGAGTGTTAGTGAATTCTAGGTGTCCCAAGGACGAATTTTGTTAGGAGAATTTCATATTAGGAATTGTAGGAGGAAAGCATGCGATTGTGATAAGAGGATGGAAAAAGTAGTTTCAAAGAAAGGGAGACTTTGGTCTAGGCACAACACTATTTTTTCAATGGCTTGGTTGGGTTCCCAAGTTAAAAAAAAAAGCAAGGCTATCTATGAGGGCACGAAAACTAGGGAATGCCAAGGTGTGCAGGGAATTTCATGAAGTCATAACACATGTTAGAAAGTTCCAAGGAATGTTAGGCATGTGAGGACATGCCAAGTGCTAAGGCATGCCAAGATGTGCTAGGTTCTATGATGTGGCACAATGACATGGTATGGATTGCCAAGGAAACACAAGGGAGGACTCGTTTCAATTACATGTAAATGAATGAATGTGCGTGTGTGATAGGGAGTGTTAACAAGTTATAGGTGTGATAAGGAGGGAGTGACAACCTATGATAAGTAGTGTCAATAGACAAGAGAGTGCTAGGAAATCCTCTGAAGATGTGACAAGTGCCATGGTGTTCCAATGTGTGCCAAGGAGTGTTAGGGAGCGCTAGGGAAACATAAGGGAGCACTAGGTCATAATGCATGGAAATGAAGGAATAAGAGTGTGTGGCATGGAGTGCTAGTGAGTTCCAAGTGTTTTAAGGAGGAGTTACAAGGCATCCTTGGCAATGTTAACAAATGCTAGAGTTTTAGGGTGACATGCGGCCAAGATGTGCCAACAAATGCAAGGAAGTGTTAGCTGGGAGTGCCAGGGAAACAAAAGGGAGCACTATGTCAAAATTAATGGAAATGAGTAAATAAGAGTTTGTGATTAGAATTTTCAGTGAGTTCCAGGTGTGCTAAGGACAAAGTGACAAGGTATGCTAGTAAGTGTTAAGGCATGTTAGAGGCGAGGATGACATGCCAAGGTGTCATAGGTGCTAGGGTGTAACAACACATGTCAAGGAGTAATAAGGAGTGCTAGGGAAACACAAGGGAACATTAGGTAAAAATGCATTGAAATGAATGAATAAGAGTTTGTGACCAAGAGTGTTAGCGATCTCTAGGTGTTCTAAGGAGAGAGTGACAATGTATACTATCTAGTGCCAAGGAATGCTAGAGTATTAGGGCAGTAGGACAAGATGTGTCAGGTGCTTGGGTGAGCTAGGGAGTGTTAGGGAGTGTCAGAGAAACATAAGGAAGCACTAGGTAAAAATTCATGGAAATGAATGAATAAGAGTGTGTGAGAGGGGGTTTCAATGAGTTCTAGGTGTGTTAAGGAGGGAGTGATAAGGTTATGTGCTAGGTAATGCAAAGGTATGCTAAACTACCAAGGCATGTCAAGAAGTGCCATGGTGTGCTAGGGAATGTCAAAGCATGCTAAGGAATGTAGGCAATGTTAACGCATGCCACATAGTGCCAAGGAATTCTAAGACATGTCAGGTGCTATGGCATGTCAAGATGTAAATTGTGTTTCTTAATTGTTTTAGACCACGGTTGGATGTGATGAGCCTTGTCTTGGTAACTTGTTAAGTGGAATGCGTTGAGATTGTACATAAGTACCCTAAGATGAGTTACGGGTAGTTCTTAGGTGAACAAGGCATTGTTGAATTTCCATGACACATGAGAATCCGGGTTTGGCCATAGAATCTTTGATGCGAACACACTCAAGCACCACAACACATCTACTAGGGAGAAACGAAATTTGCCATGAAAGAAAAAGAAATGGATTGAATGCACAGAGTTTAGGGTGTGCCACATCTTCATATGTTAATCCTTATTATTTTGATATACAATAGCCATTTATATGTCTGGTGTAAGACTCCTCTAGAGATTTCTATCCAACAACAACATCTTTGTGGTAAAAGGTGTACTGTCAAAGGTTGCTCCATCAAAAATAGAAACCAAAAGGGGTATCAATACCATAAACTATTACGAATAGATTTGTTTAGCGGGTTGTCCACATAAATCAAACCATAAGAAATCTCCTATACAAACAAACAGATAGACAATTGAACATTTTCTGATATCTAAATTCCCATAAATGCAACATTTAAGTAATCTACAGGAAACTGATCCAACCATCGTTTGACATAGCATCCATTGTACCAGAGAAATCCTTCACAATTGAAATTCAATAAACTAACAGATGATTAATGACAAACTAGGTATTTATGATTTCAAGTACCCAACAAATTTACCAGCCCCACCAAAATAAAACATAGATTTCAATGCTATCAAACCCTAGGTCTCAGTCTTAGAGATTTAGGGTGTCTTCATATACATGGTTATCGCATCACAAGTATCAATTTTGATTTTTTTTTCAAACTAGCCAAAAAACAAAGAAACGAAGTCGAAGATACAAGGGCAAGGGAAATATGGAAATCTTCCTATGGTGCATTGATGAAGACATCAATGATCGAGAGAGTTGAAAGGTTCAATCTTTATTAAATTTGTTTTTTGTATCAATTGAAAGAAAAATTTAATAATTTCTATAAAAGTGTGCAAGGACCATATGATCAATCCTCTTACCTCCATTAAGAAGAGTTGTTGAGGTGCATTTCCATGAAATATTTGCAGAGAGCTTGCAATATTGTTGCTCGTATCTTTCAAATACTTCACTCATTCTCCCTGCCTATTCAAACAACAAATCCAAAACAAATTATGGATCAATTGGGAAGATCAATCAAACGAATCTGCCGATCTTCTTGGGCATACCTGAGAAATCTCCTTGGAACGTAATATCGTGACGTTCTCTAATCTATTGGCCTTCTTTTGTGAAAAATGGTGGGAAAGAAGATGATCAATTGTAATCTTAAACTCTTCTTTTACTTTTTTTACACTGATTTGTTGTCAAAATCTCCCATGTGCTCTGCTTTGTTGGTCTTCTGTTGCGAAAAATGGTGGGAAAGAAGATGATCAATTGTAATCTTAAACTCTTCTTTTACTTTTTTTACACTTGTTTGTTCTCAAACTCTCCCATCTTGCCTCGAAACAAATAGAAGCCAAAGTAAAATAACAATCTTATTTTGAACTTTTATTTATATTTGGTGGGTGGTATGGTTTCCAACTACGTTAAAATATAATAGAGAATCAATCTTCTTGCTTGGTCGCAATGTCATTAGCTAGTTGAGTGTTTAACTTTTCCTTTTGGGATGCTACACATTTATTTAATTATATGGCATTTTTTATATTTAGTAATAGTGACATTAATTAATTGACTTAAATCTCATTCTCATCCTTGAGCACTTAAATAAAAGTAATATTAATGATAATTTGAGAAATGTGGACTCCATTAAAGATAAGATATAGTTTGTTTTATTTATATATCCAATAGAATTATTAATTTTTATTGTTAATTATAAATTTTATTTAGAGTGGATATATTTATCATATTATTTAAACAATAATATTTTGTGATTTATGGTGTTTTTTTAATAATTTTTTTTAAGAATTTTTTCTAGTTCAAAGACAAGCAATGAGTTAATTTGAGTGGCTAAGTGTTGTAGATTACAAGTAGGAGATTGTGGTATTAACTCCCTTGGATATCATCCTCATAGTTTAGATATTATGTTAGGAATGAGTAAAATTATCTGGTGAATTATAAAGAGAACACTCTATTGATATGAAATTTATATTTTCTTTAATATACTCTTAAAGGATATTATAAAATAATGGTTCCAATGTTTTTTGAGAAAATATGGAGCTTTGCTACTTTCACACTTTTCTTCGACAACAACTAAATTTTGTGTACTCTCTTTCTTCTTCCCAAGGGTTTTCACTGTCCCGGCTGTCAAACGGTGGGTCTTGTCAACAATTAATTCTATCCTGCCACAGTTTCGAATGGAAATTTAATTAATTCTATCTCGCCACAGTTTCGAATGGAAGTTGATATTGTTTATCATGAGCTCAATCATGTCCAGAGGATGCATTCAAATCCGAGGATGAATTTACATGTTACACTTCATTGTCTTGACAGATCATCTCCAACCAAATCATGATGTGTTTCAAAATGGATGGTGTTCCAAGGTAGATATTTAATCTTAGCATGAGTTTTCCAAGGTTGTTTTCATTTTGAGCAAAGACACTAGTGCAAAAGAGCTAAGCTCGCATTCTAGATTTGAGTTAGTAGTTATCCCTATGTCTCAACCAAACTCCCTTTCATTTAATCCTTTTAAGCCTCTTTTTCTCCCCCATGGTTCGAGAGCTTTTCCTAAGCTAAAGTTCTATGTTAGAGTGAAACAAGATAAGTTTTTAATGGTCATTGGTAAGGATATCAAGCTCGAGGAAATCCAAACTACTTTGGTAGGAAGATTTTATGGTAAGACAATGCAAAAGGCATCTCTCATGGCATGGGTTTTGGACAATTGGATGTCAGCCATGGGTTATATGTCGATTTTTCATGGATTTGTTCACAATTGGATATTCTTTAAATTTTGGTTAAGGGGGGACTATAATAAGGTCAAGGAGGTAGAACGGGATTGGGGGCCATCAGGCCTAGTCTTGGAAACATGGTTGGTGGATTGTGATGTCACTCGCAAACATCTCTCTGTGCGACAAATTTGGGCTATATTGTCGAGCCCTCCCCTTGTCTTCTAGACAGAGGAAGCCCTTCACATTGTTGGCAAGAAGTTTGGTAGATTTATTTCTCTAGATCCTAATTGGTATGTTTCAGTTAATATGCATTGGGCCTCATTTCTAGGCAAAGTATATATCAAAGATATTTTATTCAAGGCCATTGAAATGGTTTACGACGAAAAGTTTGAGACCCATAACAATGATTATTGTAAGATATCATTTCATTATTTCAATTGTTACAAAGTTGGACATGTACAGACCTAGTGGTTAGAGTTGAAGGCACTTTTCTCAGACAACAAGTAAATTTTGTGTACTCTCTTTCTTTTTCCCAATGGTTTTCACTGCCTTGGTAGTTGGACAGTAGGTCCTGTCAACAATTAATTACCTCCCTCCACAGTTTTGAATGGAAGTTGATATTGTTAATTATGAGCCCAATCATGTCCACATGAGGCATGCAAATCCTAGTATGAATTTACAGGTGACACTTCATTGTCTTAACAGATCATCTCTAACCAAATCATGAGGTGTTTCCAAGATGGATGGTGTTCCAAGGTAGATATTAAATTTGAGCACAAGTTGTCCAAGGTTGTTTTCATTTTGAGAAAAAATAGTAGTTCAAAAGAGCTCAGCTCTAATTCTAGCTTTGAGGTAGTGGCTATCCCTAACTCTTAGCCAAAATCCCTTTTGTTTAACTTGTTTAAGCCTATTTTAGTCCCCAATGGTTCTAGAGCTTTGTCTAAGACAAAGCTCTATGTTAGAGTGAAACAAGATAAGTTTTCAATGGTCATTGGTAAGGATATAAAGTAATGAATAAGCCTAAACATCCAAATTTGTCCAGCACTCTCAAGCCTAAGGTTAGACTAATGGAAGAATGTTTATCGAAAGGAGGATTAGCTTTAGAACTACAAATCTCAAATATAGCAGGTTGAAAATCTCACCTCCTTAACGCACAACAAAAATCAGGACAAAATATTAAAAGGGGAAAAGAAAAAGGAAAATGAAAGACCTTCAAAGAGGTTGGGATACAATAGGATTTGCAGGAGGCAAGCCTATGATTGCAATAAGGGGTTGGGAAAAAATAGTTTCAGATAAAGGGAGAGTTTGAGCTATGCACAACACTATTTTTTCAATGACTTGGTTGGGTTCCCAAATCGCAAAAAAAGTAAGGCTATCTACAAGGGCATGATAACTAGGGAGTGCCAAGGTGTGCTAGGGAATGACAAGAAGTCCTAACACATGTGAGACAGTTCGAAGACATGTTAGGCATGCCAATACATGCCAATATGTGCCAAGTTCTAGGGTGTTGCACCAACACATGTTAGGGAGTGCTAGGGAAACACAAGGGAACACTAGTTTCAATTGCATGGAAATGAATGAATAAGAGTGAGTGATAGGGATTGTTAGTGAGTTCCAAGTGTGCTAAGGAGGATAAAACCCACCAAATTTAAGCACGTTAACTGAAGGATAAACCAAGGATCCAGTGACTCAAATTACAACCAGATATAAAACCAATTTCAAAATACTTAACCTAGATGATTTCTAAGGAAATACATGGGTCAAATACTGAATTTAGCAAAACCCATTCCAAAAAAAAGAAACAACCTGGTTTAATTCTAAGGAAAATATGAGCTGGAGCTATGAATATGTATTTATATCGACCCCTGACATAAACCTTTGCCTAGTACTTGGCCTTAGATGTATATAAGGGATACAATATGGTAGTGTTGATGAGCCCTATTGTGGATCCTAAAGTTGTGTTTGTCAAAGATTCAAAAGCAACCCCCATTGCATATAAATTCGACCAAATAAGATCTCTAATCTGCTATATATATATATATATATATATATATATATATATATATATATATATATATTATATATTATGTCTACTGTGGGTACAAAATCAAGTATTCAAAACCTAAAGTGTGAATACAGAAAATTGATGATTGATGCTGGAATTCCAATAATAAGAAGTTGGGTTGCTCTAAACTGAGATTCCAAATCAAAACAAAGAATCTCCCCATGGGACTAGAACAGAGAAAAATCAGTGTGTTTAACTAATCCAATATATGGGAGTTTGATGCAAGTGATGACGCTGACTCTTGACTTATCCAACTATTAATTACAACGAAGTTTAGATTGCAGCCATTGCTGACGATTTTGACAGTGATACATGGTAGCATTGGATGTTTAGTGTCTCAATTAACCAAGCTACGAAAAGTTTGATTGGATCCTTGTGCTGGTCTGGATTGAAGTTAGAATTTTTTTATGAAGCTAATTTTAAAATTGGGCGGGACTGCTTTATGTAACTACATGTAATGGTTCACAATGCTATTGAATGAGGTATTGTGCACTAGTCGAGTGGACTTGGAGTTGGAATTCAACATTGTTATTAGATTTATTTTAGATTTGGATTAATGAAGTATTAAAGTATTTAGATAGATTAAATTTCTTTCTATTTTTAATAAGGAAAAAATTATTGATTTTCATTAATAAAAAGTAGATATATACTTTGGTATTTCATTATTAATGCTTTTGCATGCCATATATTAGATTTTAAAATAAAATGGTTAAATTTCTAAGTATCTTATTACTCTAAATTATAGTTCTTTTATTTATGAAAATTGTCTAGTATATCAATTTTCACAAAAAAAGCTTAAAGTTTTTTACGATGACAAATATAACATATATGATTCAAACATGACAAAAACATATCATGATCTATGAAAAATTTCATGGATGGGTGACAAATAAACGAGATGAAGGGAAATTTTTCAAGGGCATCCCTTTATAAGTTAAAACCCCCCAAGTTGTAGAAGGATTCTATTGTAGTGGTCACCACCACCCTCCAAAATTTTTCCTTAGCCTGTTTTGGAGCTTCCCTACCAACCTTTCATAGCACCTCGCGTTGCTTCATCAAGTACTCAAGCTTCAGTGTTTTCTTCACACAAAGGCAGCCTATCAGTCATAGTTTGATCCATTCCCCTCATAGGTTGCTCACCTGGACTTGGTCCAGCTACAGACTGAGTAGCTTCTCCTAGAAAATTGCACATTTCTAGAGGGCAACCAACCTACCCTCCAAAAATTGTGCAATCATGTCTGGTGTTGGGTTGTGTTATTCTTTCCATGACTAGTCCACATAGTGAACTGGGGGGTTAGAGGGGGAACGGGTCGTTACGTTGATTGTGCAGCGGGGGGGTCATAGGGGAGGCGGGTAGCCCCCTTCTACAGGGTTCGGGGCAACAACTCGGGAAATTTTTTTTGGACCCTATATTAGGTTGAGCGGACCTACCTATGGTTTTGTGCATGATGTTCGCACATGGTTTTGGCCGCGATGGTTTTCAGTCCATGGTAGTGGATGCTTCGGCATGTATAAATATGTATTGTAATATTGAAATGACAATAATGAAAAATCAAGCTAGTAGTCCCAGTTTTTGGGATCTAGGGGAAAATCTTTGTGTATATGTGTTTTATGTGTTATGCTCTCAGATTGTTTATTTTCTGTCTTTTAGAATTTGTATGCAGGTAATTTTTGTATGGGATTAAAACTACATTTCTTATTGGAGCTATTTGGCTTCAAGGAGACACATTTTTTTCTTAGGGATTTCGCTTGGGCCTGTGGTAGACCCCGTTCAGTGGGAGATCTACGGGATCGATTTTGGTGGTGAAAGAAGATGGTGAGTAGTGGAAAGATAGAGATTGAGAAATTTAATGGTCAGAGTTGGTGGAAAAAGATCAGTGGATCGCAGTAGATCCAGGTACTAAACCAACAGGAGTGTCTGATGAAGAATGGAAGAAGTTGGATCGGAAGGCAAAGAGCACAAAATGATTGTGTGTCTTCGATTCACTATTGTTGAATGTATTAGGGGAAGCTATAGCGAAGGCTTTGTGGGACAAGTTAGGGACTTTGTACCAATCTAAGTCTCTGGTGAATAAACTATTCCTATGGAAAAGGCTGTATAACATGAGGATGAAATATGGAGACTCAGTGACAGAGCATCTAAATGCTTTTAATACAGTGGTAAGTCAGTTATCATCTGTTGATATCAAAATTTTAGATGAAGATAAGTGCATTAGTTTGTTGTGTTCTCTACTAGATTCGTGGGATAGTCTGGTTATTGCAATAGGTAGTAATGCATCTGCCTTACAGTTTGATGAAATATTCTCATCCTTGCTGACAGAGGAGATGAGACGGAAAAATATGGAGAGCTAGAATGGTGATTCCTTATCTGTATGAGGACAGTCCCAAAACAGAAACAAAAATAAGTCATCGAGTGGGAGATCTAAATATCCAGGAAAACTTGTAAAGATGGTGTGCTAGAAATGTGGAAAGGAAGGGCACTACAAAAGGGACTGTAAATCTAAAGCTCCTGATAAAGGAAAGGGATCTGATGATGCTCCTTCTGCAAAGGTGAAAACCACCTCAGATGAAGGTGTGAATGTGTACTTGGCTTCTTCAAGTACACATGTAGATCATGAGGCATGGTTGATTGAATCAGGTGCATCCTTTCACTTCACTCCCCATAGAGATTGGTTCTACAAGTATGAGAAATATTATGGTAGTGATGTCTTCTTTGGGGATGATAGGAAGGCTAGAATCATTAGTCGTGGAAAAGTAAAGTTGAAGTTGCAAGGTGGAAGGGTTAGAACACTTCCGGGTGTTCTGCATATTCTTGCATTGGCTAGAAATCTGATTTCTGTAAGAAAGTTGGATGATGCAGGTGTAAAAATAGTGTTCGATAAGGATACCTACAAGATGGTTCAGGGAGAACTAGTATTGCTGTGGGGAGTTCAGATTGGAACTCTATACAAGCTGCAAGGTAGCACTATCGTTGATGGGTGCAACAGTTCTGTGGTTCCTGAAAGTGGAGCAGAAAATGTAGTGGTCTCTGGAGAGAAGACCATGATGTGGTATCAAAGGCTTGGACATATTGGAGAGAAGGGCCTTCGAATACTTCATGGTAAAGGTATGGTAGAAGGTATGAGTAATAGCTCTCTGGATTTTGATTTATTTGAAAATTGTGTATATGGGAAACAGAATCAGGTGTGTTTCCCCTCTAGTGGTAAGAGGGCGAAACAGATATTAGAGCTTGTGCAAAGTGATGTGTTTGGACCTATGAAGGTTCCATCACTGGGTAAGTTTGTGTACTATGTATCATTTATAGATGACTTATCAAGGAATACATGGATATGTTTTGTTAAGAATAAATATGAAGTTTTTGTCAGGTTTAAAGAATTTAAGGTTTTGGTGGAAAACCAGACAGAGAAGAAGATAAAGGTGTTGAGGATAGATAATGATGGAGAGTTTTGCACTAAGGAATTTGAAGAATTCTGTAAGAAGTGTGGTATAGCATGGTAGAAGACTACTCCACACACACCTAAGAAAAATGGAGTTGCAGAAAGAATGAACAAGACGTTGATGGAAAGGGAAAGAAGCATGATCAATGGTGCTGGGTTAGGACATGAATTTTTGGCAAAGGCGGTGGAGACAGCTTGTTACCTGGTCAATAGATCACCTTCGTCAGCATTGGAGGATAAGACTCCACAAGAGGTATGGACTGGTAAGAAACCCTCTCTTTCACATCTGAGGGTATTTGGATGTGATGCATATGTACACATTCCAAAGGAGAAAAGAACCAAGTTGGATAGTAAATCCAAAAAGTGCATCTTTATTGGGTATAAGGATGATTTAAAGCGTTATAAACTTTGGAACCCAGTAACAAGAAAGGTTGTGTTGATCCAGGTGGATCTTCAGATACAATGGTATGGAAAATCTCAAAATTCAAAGTGGAAAAAATGCAAGTATCTTGACATTAGATCGAAGTGCTCGTCGCCTTGATTCCAACGGTGTGAACGACACTCTAATCCGAGTCTGGATGATGAAGTTATGGCAAAAAGAAGGTTTCCTTGTTCCTTTGGAAAATAATGCTTTTTCCCTGAAAATGGCTTTAAGCCTTTAAAAGGCGAAATCACAATGAGAGGGTCCAAAAGGGTAGACTTAAGGAGCAGCAGTGGAACCACCAATCAACGATCTCCAATTAATCAGAGTCGGGGGCAAATAATTGGCGATATCGGGACGATCAGATTGGTGGATGAGGTCGCGAAACCCAAAGGATTAGACCAAGACCCCTACAAGCAGCGATGCAATATGCCAATGCAATATGCCAATATTGGTGATCGGTGATCGATATTGGTGATCGGAGAAGAACCTTGGACCACAACAATAGCAATATGCCAATATCAATGATCGGCAACTGGCCAGATCAACGATCGACGATCGGCGATCGGTGAATCCCCAGGTTAAAGGGCCATTGACAGAGCGATTTGCAATTTGTGATCAGCGTGGACCTGATAGGAAAATAAGCCCAATTTAAGGAAATTTGAAGTCTGAGATTTCGGTTTTGTTAGTGTTTTCTGTGTATTATCTGTTTAAATGGAAAAAAGGACATTTTAAATGGGTTTGTTGCATAGAAAGGTCGGGCGGTCAGCCCGCCGATCCTTTTGAGGAAATGGCTTCCATTATAAACAAACAACCTATGATCCAAGAACACCTGTAACCAAAAGAGACATTATAAAATCCCAATGATTGGAATGTATGGGGGAGAGGATTTTCAGCACACAGTTCGAGGCAGGAGAGCTTATAGGAGGGCCAATAGTGCATTTTGCCCAAATTGGACAAATCTTATATGTTTTTAGCCCCTCTCAATGCCATGGACATAGTGGTGTTATCCATTTCTCCATCTGAGTTCTCCTTTTCTTATCCATTTTCCAGAATGGAGGTATAAGCCTCTTTTTATGTAAACTGATAAATGTATTCTTTTCTTTTCATGCCATTTAATGAATGAAGGCCTCCCCATTGATTAAGCAGGGCCTGGAGATGTAGTCTGAGTTGGACGAACTCCAATATCAACTCTTATTGTCTTCTTGTTGTGCCTTTATGTGTTTTCTTCTTCTTTTCTTGTCTGCACATTTATTTTCTCTGTTAAGCTGCAATTTTCACATGTGATTCTTTTGGTATATCTATAAGAAAAAGATCCCTGGCTCAAGTGGTATTAGAGTAGGGCTTTTTAGATATAAATTGCATTTTTGTATGCTAACAAGAGATAGACTCTAAAGAGGTGAAGGGGAATTAGAACCTTTCATTCCCGAAGTGGAGCATGCACATCGAAGGAGAAACATGGCAGAAGATGAAGCTCATCTTGAAGAGGAGCACAATTTCCGCAAGGCATTCTATTCAATGGCAGAGAATATCAGTCAGCTGGTTTTAAGGTTGGAGAAAGTAGAAGAGAGAAACCCAAAATAACAAGGTTCAGCACATGGGAATGGTGGAGAAGACCCCCCTACTTCTCCTTCCATGAGTGAAATTTCTTCTTCCTCTCACCATCATAATAATAGAAATCCCAAGGATGCATCTAAGAAACCTTTCTTTAAATAAGATGTTAAATTTGATCTTCCCATGTTTAATGGTGAAAGAAATGCAGAAAAGCTTTATAATTGGATTAGGCAGATTAAGGTCTACTGCATGATTTAGCAAATCGTGGATGATGAGGCGAACATTTAGCTGGCCTCTCTACAGCTGAGTAGCATTGCTCTCATTTGGTGGGAGAGAAAATTGCAGAGCAGTAAGAATGTGGGTAACCTCTTTTCCTCATGGCTTGATTTTATTTCTGCATTAAAGGAATAATTTTATCCCTTGGGATACAATAAAAAAGCTTTAATTAATTGGCAGTATTTAAGACAAGGAATGGTCAAGATGTTCAGAGTTTTATAGGGCAGTTTAGGAAGCAAGCACTGAATTTGGGCATTGCACTTGATACACCTAAAGTTGTAACTAAGTATATTGGCTCATTACATAGCTACATTAGGCATTCATTGTTGTTATTTGAACCAACTGCTATTGAATCAACCAGTGTAAAGGTAGTTCATATTGAGAATAGGGGAAAAAATGGAAGAGATGATCAGTCCAAAAAACCACCGTTCAAACCTCTCAGTGGAAAATCTAAAGCGAAATGGAAAGGAAAGGAGAAAAAGATGGCAACAACCAAAGAAGGAGAAAGGTTGTATTACAATCACTGCAAAAAGGATGGCCATGATGACGATCACTATTGGAAACAACACCCAGAATAGCGTCCAAAGAAGTATGGAAGAAAAGGGAAGCAGAAGACAGTGGTGACTGTGTAGCAAGACCTTGGATCAGATTCTGGAGATGAAGCATTAAATGAGTCCCTTCCTAATGATTGAAAGAGAATTGAACCGTTTCATATCGGAGTTGTTGTAAGTCATACTAAAGTAGAAACTCTGTTTGATACTAGATCCCAAGAAAACTTAATTGTAGAATCCTTGGTACAGAAACTCGGCTTAGAGACAGAACCACATCCGAAACCTTACCCGCTTGGATGGATACATGATAAAGCGAAACTAAATGTAACCAAGTAGTGTAAAGTCAAATTTGTAATCACTTCTAAGCTAGCGGATGAAGTAGAACTGGATGTGATTCCATTGGATATCTGTGGCATGGTGTTAGGGAGCCCATATTTGTATGATAGAAAGGCAGTCTTATTTCGTCACGAAAACAAATACCAAATCACAAAAGATGGGGTAGAATATATAGTAAGGGCTCATGAAAATAAAATCAATGCCAGCCTTGTAAGCGCTGGACAAATGAAAAGGCTGGTGAATTCCAGTAAGGGTTGCATGCTTATGGTTGTAAGGGAAAAGGAGGCAAAATTAGTTGATGCTTTCCACAGTTGTGATAAGGAACATAAACAGGAATTATCTTAATTAATTTATAACTATGATGAGCTATTTCAGGAGCCGAAGGGAATACCTCTATAGAGGGAAATCCAACATGAAATCCATTTGCAGCATGACGCTCCTTTACCGAAAATTGGCATGTACAGGACGTCGACCATTGAGATGGAGGAAATCAAGAAACATGTGCAGGAATCGTTGGACCAAGGGGTCATCAGGCTAAGCAATTCTCTGTGTGGCTCACCGATTGTCTTAGTCCCAAAGAAAGATGACACATGGAGGATGTGTGTGGATTACCGCACACTAAACAAGATTATGGTGAAAAATTGTTACCCTCTTCCACGCATAGATGATTTATTAGATCAGTTAAATAATGTTGTTTATTTCACCAAATTGGATTTGCGTAGTGGTTATCACTAGGTCTGATTTGCAGAGTAGGATGTGTGGAAAACTGCCTTCAAGACCAAATAGGGGCTATTCAAATGGATGGTGATGCCATTCGAACTTTTCAATGCTCCAGCCACTTTTATGAGGGTCATGAATGATCTCTTTAGGCCTTTCATTGATGAATTTTTTCTTGTATATTTATATGATATACTTGTCTTTAGTAAGAGTTGGTTTGAACATGTGTGTCATGTAAAGAAAGTGCTTGATGTATTGAAAAAAGAAAAACTCTTTGTAAAATTGTGAAAGTGTGAGTTTGAGGAAACCTCTTTGGGTTACCTAGGTCATATTGTTGGTCAGTGTCAGTTAAAAATTGATCCTTCTAAAGTTGGAGCAATTGTAGATTGGCTTAAGCCTACTAGTGTAACCGAGGTCTGCAGCTTTTTAGGTGCGGTCCAGTATTGGAGGAGATTTATTGCCAATTTCTCTGTTATTGCAGCACCTTTGCACACATTGACAAGTGTGAAATAGGTCTTCCAATGGGGAGGAAGATAGCAGAAGTCCTTCAAAACATTGAAGGGAAATATGAGCACCGTGCCAATATTAGACTTACCAGATCTCCAATAGCCATTCAAGATCAAAACACATTTCAGTGATTATACCATGGGAGTTGTACTAATGCAGCAAAAGAAGCTGATTTGTTACCATTCTAAGAAGTTTCCTCAAGCTGTGATAAACTATCCCACTTATGACAAGGAGCTTTATGCCTTGGTGCAGAGTGTGAAAAAGTGAAAGCACTACCTGATCGGCAAGGAGACCGTCATCCATATAGATCATCAACCCTTGCAGTACCTTCAGTCACAAACCAAGTTGCAGCAATCTCATCATTTCAGGTGCATGGGTTTTCTTCAACAGTTTCATCTGGTAATAAAGTATAAGAAGGGCACTAGCAATAAAGTGATCAATATGCTATCTCGCCCTCCTATTTTTGCTTCTGTTATTTTGCATAATGCTTCATTGTCTTTTGAGAGTTATGTTGAACAATATGCTAATGATGATGAATTTAAGGAGATTTATGCAAAACTAACCCATGGTTCACAGGTGGACAACTATCACTTGCAGGGGAAATTATTGCATCACCTTGATAAATTGTGTATTCCCATAGGGGAAAGACTACATGTAATTCGAGAGGCCCACACCTCTCTTGTGTCTGGCCACATTGGTGTTGAAAAGACTTTATGTCATGTACAAAGATTTTGTTTTTGGCCTCATATGAAAAATGTTGTGAATTGCTATGTAAAGGGTTGTGTGATGTGTTCCGTTTCAAAGCCCTCTAATATAAAACTTGGGCTCTACACACCACTCCCTATTCCAAGTCATCCATGGGAGTGTCAATGGACTTTGTAGGAGGTTTGCCTTTGTCAAGAAAGGGTCATGACTATTTTTATGTCATCGTTGACCGTTTTAGCAAGATGTGTATCCTAATACCTTGTAAAAAGCAGATCACTACAGATCAGACTGCTTCTCTTTTCTTTCAACATGTTTGGGTCCATTTTGGGTTGCCCACATCGATTGTGTCAGATTAGGACTCTCGCTTTCTCAGGGAGTTTTGGACCAGCTTGTGGACAATGATGGACACCAAGCTGAAACGAAGCACGACATTTCACCCACAGACTGATGAACAGACAGAGGTGGTCAACCATACCGTGGTACACTTGTTACAAGGCTATTGTGGGAAACATCCCAAGTTGTGGGATGAGCATCTCCCATATGTACAACATTCCTACAACCAAGAAGTGCACTCGTTTACACAGCGTTCACCATTTGAGACATGTTTTGGTTACCTGCCAAAGGACCCTTTTGATATGGTCTTTAGAAGGGAAGATGGCTCCAGTGGATGTAATGATAGGGACAAAGCTCAGTAGTTCATTCAACGAATCCAGCTGATTCACCAAGTAGTACAAGAGTAGTTGGAGAAAAGTCAAGCCCATTACAAGGCTCAACATGAAAAACACCAAGTCGACCATCAATTCCAAGTGGGCAACAAAGTGCGGTTCCACATCAGCAAGGACAGGATGAAGAGAGAAGGGAAGAAATTGCGACCAATCCAGTATGGTCCATTCACCATTTTGGAGAAGATGGGGAACAATGCCTTTCATCTTGATTTGTCAATATATATGTAGATGTACTCAGTAGTGAATGTGGAGAACTTAAAACTATATGAACCACCATTGATCATGGACACTGATGAGGTGGGCATAGTTCCTACAGCTGATGATTTTGCACCAGAATATCTCAATGAGTTACCTGAAGACATCATCCTTGACAAAAGGACCAGGACTTCACGGCGAGGAGATGTGGAATACCTTTGAGCTGGTTTCAAGGGAATGCACCCCAGCAAGGCCAAATGGCTACTGAAGAAAAGGATGAGGGAACAATTCCCTCACTTGCCAATTGACTAATGAAAGCTTTTGGTGGTCCAAAATCTCCTCAATGGGGAGGATTGATCAAGGTGGATATTTAGATAAAACGGCATGGAAAATATCAAAAGTAAAAGTGGTAGAAAAGCAAGTATCCTACCATTAGATCAAAGTGCTAGTCACCCTGATTCCAATGGTGCGAATGGCACTCCAATCCGAGTTCAGATGATGAAGTTATGGAAAAAATAAGGTTGCCTTGTTCCTTTGGAAAATAAGGCTTTTTCACCCAAAAATGGCCTTAAGCCTTTAAAAGGAAAAATCTCAATCAAAGGGTCCAAAGGGGTGGACTTCAGGAGCAGTTGTGGAACCCTCAATGAGCGACCTCTGATTAATCGGAGTCAGGGGCAAGAAATCGGCGATATCGAGATGATAGGATCAGCGGATCGAGTTGGCGAAACCCAAAGGATCGGACCAGGAACCCTGCAAGCAACGATGTGATATGTCGATGCGATATGGCCGATGTGATATGTCGATATCAGTGATCGGTGATCGGCGTCAGTGATTAGTGAAGAACCTCGGGCTGCAGCAATAGCGATACGCCGATATTGGTGATTAGCGATTGGCCAGATCGGCGATCGACGATCGATGATCAATGGATCCCCAGTATAAAGGACCATTGATAGAGAGATTTGTGATTTGTGATCACCACGGACCCGACAGGCAAAGAAGCTCGATTTAAGGAAATTTGAAGCTTGGGATTTCGCTTTTGTTAGTGTTTTCTGTGTATTATCCGTTTAAACAGAAAAAGTCCATTTTAAAGGGGTTTGTTGCATAGAAAGGTCAGACGGTTGACCTGTCGATCCTTTGAAGCAAAAGGCTTCCATTATATACAAACAACCTCCAATCCAAGTGCGCTTGTAACCAAAAGAGACATTATAAAAGCCCAATGATTGGAAATTATGGGGGAGAGGATTTTTAGCATGCAGTTTGAGGCATAAGAGCTTACAAGAGGTCCAATAGTGCATTTTGTCTGAATTGGACAAATCTTATACGTTTTCAGCCCCTTTCAATGCCACAGACATAGTGGTACTATCCATTTCTCCATCTGAGTTCTCCTTTTCTCAACCATTTTATAGAACGGAGGTATAAGCCTCTTTTTATGTAAATTGATGAATGTATTCTCTTCTTTTCATGCCATTTAATGAATGAAGGCCTCCCCATTGATCGAGAAAGGCCTGGAGATGTAGTCTAAGTTGGACACACTCCGTTCTCAAGTCTTGTTGTCTTCTTTTCATGCCTTTATTTGTTTTCTTCTTCTTTTCTTGTATGCACATTAATTTTCTGTGTTCAGCTGCAATTTTCACATGTGATTCTTTTTGGTACATCTATAAGAAAAAGATCTCTGGATCATGTGTATAGCCAAAATGTGGTGTTCAGAGAGGTAAAAGATGTTATTAAACATGAAGTCCAAGCAAAGGAACCTGAGAACATAGAGTTTGAGCTAAAGGAGGAAGAATCAGACTCTACAGCAGAGGAGGAATGAGAAGACGAAGAGCCACAAACTTCGGGTGTGAGAAGATCAATTCAAGAAAGAAGGCAGCCAGAAAGGTATAGTCCATCTACTTTTTATTCAAATTTTACTTTATCTATTACTGATGATGATGCCAGAACCATGAAGGAAGCAGTAGATTCAAAGAATGGAAAACTCTGGAAAGAGGCTGTGGTTGATGAAATGGCATCTTTGCACAAAAATGAGGCTTGGGATCTGCTGGGGTTGCCGACTAGAAGGAAACCCATTGGCAGCAAATGGGTGTTCAAGAAGAAGACAAATGTAGAAGGAAAAGTGGAGAAATACAAAGCTTGGTTAGTAGAAAAAGGTTATTCCCAGGTGGCGAGAATTGATTTTGGTGATATTTTTTCTCCTGTTGCCAAGGTAACTTCTATTAGATTACTTTTATCTATTATTGCTACTTTTGATTTTGAGGTAGAACAGATGGATGTGAAGACATCATTTCTTCATAGGGAATTGGAATAGGAGATCTACATGAAGCAACCTAAAGGCTTCATGGTGAAGGGTAAGAATTCGTTGAATGGGTTAAAGCAGTCACCAATGATGTGGTATCAGAAATTTGATACATTTATACAGGGACTTGGCTTCACGAGAAGCAAAGTAGATCACTATGTGTATTTTAAATTAATTGGTGACTATGTTATTTATCTGGCCTTGTATGTGGATGATATGTTGCTGGTTGGAAATGACAAAGAAATTATCCAGGATTTGAAGACCCATTTGTCCTCCAAATTCGACATGAAAGATCTCGGTGCTGCAAACTATATTTTGGGCATGGAAACTAAAAGAGATCGGACAAAGAGGAAGCTCTGGTTAAAATAGATGAAGTATGTTGAGACAATATTGTAGAGGTTTAATATGCAGGATAGTAAATTGGTGAAGGTTCCTATTCCTATAGGTGAAACGTTATCTACTGAACAGTGTCCCAAGACACAAGAAGAGGGAGAGGACATGTCCTGTGTTCCATATGCAAGTGCAGTCGGTAGCCTGATGTATGTGATGGTCTGTACCAGACCAGACATTGCACATGCAGTGGGAGTATTGAGTAAGTTTATGTCAAAACCAAGGAAGGAGCACTGGCCAGCAGTGAAGTGGGTTTTTAGGTATTTGCATGGCACTAGTGATTATGGTTTGTGCTACCAAGGAAGACCAGGATTGGATAGTGTTGGATATTCATGGCTTTGTTGATGCTGACTGGGCTGGAGATCTAGATCAGAGAATATCTACAAGTGGGTATGTGTTTAACCTATTTGGAGGTGCACTCAGTTGGATGAGTAAGAAACAATCTGTAGTGGCACTATCAACTACATAGGCATATTACATGGCAGCCACTCATGCAAGCAAGGAAGCAGTTTGGTTGCAAAGATTGTGTTCAAGTATGGGGTTAGTACAGGGAGCTATAAGGATAGACTGTGATAGACAAAGTGTAATTTTCTTGGCAAAGAACCTTGTTTACCATTCAAAGACAAAGCACATTTATGTTCAGTATCACTTTGTGAGGGATATGATCGAAGACAAAAAGCTGTTGTTGGTAAAGGTGGACACTTTGAAGAATACTGCAATTGCATTGACAAACTCTATGAGCTCTGAGAAGTTCTCTTGGAGTAGAGAAGCAATGGGTGTTGTTGGGCTAGATAAATGACTAAGCTCTCTTGTGGCACCCTATGGAAAGAAAACAACAAGTGGGAGAATGTTGGGTTGTATTATTCTTTCCACAACTAGCCCACGTAGTGAACTAGGAAATTACAAGGGGGGAGAGCACCCCCTTTGTTGCACCAATTGTATAGTGAGGGGTTTGAGGGGGGCAAGTAGCCCCCCTCTACGGGGTCCGAGGCAGCGCCTCGGGAAAAAAAATTTTGGACCATATATTAGGTTGGGCAGACCTACCTATGGTTTTGTGCATGATTTACACATGGTTTTGGACGTGATGGTTTTCTTTCCATGGTATTGGATGCTTCGGCATGTATAAATATGTATTGTAACATTGAAAGGACAATAATGAAAAATCACGTTGGTAGTCCCAATTTTGGGATCTAGGGGAAAATCTTTGTGTATATGTGTTTTATGTGCTATGCTCTCGCATTGTTTATTTTTTGTGTTTTAGAATTCATATGTAAGTAATTTTTGTACGGGTTAAAACCTACATCTGGAAGCTTGATGGGCTCTAGGATTATGCAATCCTTCTAGTCAACACTCCAAGTAGGAATTGCAAAACTTTTCCCAGCAGGGCTGATCAGTCCAGAATTTGTGCAAATATGGGCAGTAGTTAGCTACTCTGTGCATAAATTACACAAACCTCCTAGGAAGTTAGTCCATCTCCCAGCCAATTTTTCCCAAGTAGTTGAGCGATTGCATGCATGAGTAGTCTGATTGACTAGTTCCAACCAAGACCAAGGAAACTTGACTTGCATGCATGCATGAAATTTCTCTTCCCAGAATAGCAAGAGGAAACATGCAAAAGGAATCCCATGATTTAGGGAGCTATTTTTAGCAGCCAGGGGTTACATGAAAAGTTATTTTAGAAACTTCCCTCTAAGTGTCACTTTTTCGTATATTTGCGGCATGCACGTCATGAGACCAAACTTATTTATTTAACACATCAAAGCTCATTCATTCACATCGATCTTGGATCTATGATATCCCATGGCACATCCAAGACTCTTTGACACATCTGGCTCATCTATTCATGGGTATGTCGCCTCAACTTGTCTTTTTCAACATTTATATCACTATTTGTGTATTATCTTGTGTGAGTATTGTTTACTTGATTTATTTGAACACTTTTTGTCATTTACATGTATACTAGCTTGTCCTAACTATATTTCAATTTTCATTGCTATCTCATTGTTGTCGCATGCATGAAATTGTTTTGCACGAGCGTTCACCGAACTAGGAAATTGCCTCACCCACATGCATGTTGATCTGTTTGCTAAATATTTCATTCATGTTTTGAATGCATTGTAAATCACATCTGTTATCACTTAGTGTCACCATGCATTCACTGTCTTATTTTCTTTTAGTTGCCCATCGACGAGTCAGGCCAACCTTGCCCTAGACTCTACCTTCACTGAGGCTAAATTACGTAATCTGGGGAAGGAAGGATCTGCCTTACTCTCCAGAAATGTGCATTTTTTCCCAAAACTAGCCTCCAAGACTGTTTTGCACATTTTTAGAGGACAGTGACTACTAGCCCAAGAAATTGCGCAATGTAGTCCATGGGCCTGCAATCCTTCCCGGTTGGAATTATGCATTACGCAATCCCAGCATTGAGCATCCAGTTTGGATTGCACATTTCGTAGATCCAGAAACCAGTCCTATCTCCCAGACATCCCATACTACCTTTTACGCAATTACGGTAGCCAGTCACCTAGCCTCCTAGAAGAAATTGTACAATCTTGCTCATCAGTTTCCCAGATATGTGTTGTCATTCCCCGGAGTTTGCTTTGTATTCATTGACATATTTCTTTCCATGCATGTTGCTAGTATCCAGATCTTTAAGGTTTTCATCTGTCTCAATGGCTTCTAAGAGAATAGGAGCACAGGACACTGATGGAATTGCAACTGGAGCAGCAGTTGAGCAGGTGTCCTCTAGTCTGCCGATCTATGAAGATACAAAGTGATATATAGACAAGGACATCAAACTGAAGTGGCAAGAGGTCAATGAAACATCCGCAGGAACTTTTGGGGAAGGACTTGAAGATTGTTAGGTGTACGTGAACATTCACAAGTCCGGCTTGTACCAGATTGCATGCAGATAACCAGTGTTCCCATGTGTGGACATGATACACTGGATCATCTCTCACACTAATCCCGAGATGATGACCTTGAGCAGTGTCAGTTAGACGAAGCTAGAAACCTTCTGGGTAGGAGATTACGATGAGATGTATCAGAAGGAAGAGCCCGTGACTGTCATGAATCCTCCATTCAGCTTGCCCAACAACAGAGCTAACACTAGAGAGATTCTGAAGGATTGGGTAAAGGAGCTAGCTCGATTCAGGATGAAACCCAACTAGATCTATAAGGTGAAGATACTAAGGAAGGCATACCAATACTTGGTCATATTCGCATGTCGACTATGTGGCCAAGCAAGCACTGAAACCTTTCCACAGAGTTGGGTGATCGCACTGGACCAACTGGCTAGAGAAGGAAAACCATGTAACTAGTTTGGCATACTTCCTCATCATATAAAGGAGTAAGTCACGAAGGCTCGATAGTCACTGGAAGGTATGCATGTAGAGATTTACATTCTTGCCTACATCCTAGATGCAGTCTATGCCCGACATGAGTTCCCGGGCTTGGAGTGGGCATGGTCACCAGCAGAGACTATTATGGACACATATTTCAAGTTGTCTGAAGGCAGCTTCAGAGGAATAATCACACAGCTATTTGACAATTTTGTCACCCCAGCCTACAAGATGATATTCGAATAGGATCCACCCTACATGTCAAAGGAAGAAATTAAGGCATTGTTAGGCATTGCAGATTGGTATGCCTCACTGTCCGACACTTTCATCTGAATGTTCAGTGTGGAGAAGCCTCCGCATGTTCTGCCCAAGTTTTCATTGGACATTCTCATCATGTAGGAAGTAGAATATCACATCTCAGTAGGATTGCCGGCTAGATTGTAGTGGAAGAAGAAGGTACCTTGGGTCTCTCTTCTGTTGAGGATTGGGTTATATGAGATTCGAAGTATCAAGCAAGCGGATGTCGAAGTAGAACATATGAAGAAGTACACTTTCGACCTCCAAAGCTTCAATCTGTATGACCCACATTTCATTGTGAAGGATCACTGCATGAGATTTCAGTTCAAATGGATCCATGGGGCATTTCATTGGGCTGAGGAGGACTCATGGAAGTATTGCTACAATTCCTCTAGACCCAATGAATAGGTCAAGTTCATTGTGGAGTGGTTAGTGAAGCAACATGAAGTAGCATCACGAAGAGCACCAATAGTAGCAGAAGTAGCAGCAATAGTAGAGGCAGCAAAGCCAAGCATACCTGTGCGTGACAAAGGGAAGATGAAGATTGTCGATCGCATGGAGGATGAGAAAAGCTGCAAGTTTTGAACAGATCCACTTGTAGAACAAGAAGCTATGGATATTTAGGCAAAGGGGCAGTAGTGCGACAAGCAAATCACGTGAAGGCAGAGGGATAAGAAGGGAATGGAAGAAGTAGAGGAGGAGTTGCATGAGCTGAGGGAGCAACTCCGAAAATAATAAGAGTTGTGCAAATAGGAGAGGGAAGCATAGCAACAGCAGATACAACAGGGGGCTCAACATGTGCAAACATATGAATCAGCTCCCTTACAGGTAGTTGATTCATATGAACAGCTGGCATGAGGTGAATAGGGTGGACCATCGCAGGAGAGAGACTTTGCTCAGGAGATAGAACAAGAACTTCAACAGTTGGATGCAGACATGGAGCAACAAGAGTTAGAACAGGACACCAACCCCATGCCTCACCACAAAGAGGTCAACTCACCCACTTCAATGCATCCAGATGTGAGAAAGTCTCGAATGACCAAGGAGGCACTGAGATCCTTGGTGTTCAACCAGAAGGAGAGATGCACAACATCACTTTTGATGAATATCATCATAGAGTTGTGTAGTCTCACAAAGTACCAACTCCAAAGGATCAAACATCTCCTGCAAAAGTTGAGGAGTGAGTGAACATGAGTGATGTACACGTGTCTTGTTGCCTTGGCTGATGCAACCAGAGTGTATGTTGAAGCCACTAACTCAAGTGTTCACTTTCTGATAGCTAAGAATGAGCGAATGGAAACGAAACTACAGGTGGCTAAGCAAGGAGGAGACTTGGTGACAATGTCCTCCCAAGATGAACTGAAGAAGGCAATATTAGATGAAGTATTATCCCTTGACATAGTTATGTGAGCATTTTACTCCAAGTTTTGTACCATGCAGAAGGCACTCATTGTTAGGTCCCTATAATACTAGTGATTACCCCATTACTATTGTAGTTGTATCCCTTATTAATATTATTGTGCCCCTATTGTCCCCATATTGTTATTACTGTGCCCCATAGAATCTCTCTATTTTTATTTTTGTGGCTTTATATTATTATTGTTAGGTCGGTTGGGTTATATTGTGACTCATTAGACTCCTATCTATAGAAAGGAGGTTTTGTCATTTGAATCATCCAAGAATTGTTCATATGTGTAATGTAAAGGAGGTTTCCCTCTCAAAGAGGCTTAATTCTAAGGCGTTCAACTATCTTCCCTTTCTTTTTGTGAGCTGGTTTCATAACATTCGGTGTTAGAGCTTTGGATTGTAGAGTTTCGCTGCTCCAAATAGGTCATCATGGAATTTTTGCTATAACTTTTTTCTGCGATGTTTTAGAAGCTAAAAAAAAACCATTTGAGAAGAGATCACACTGAACCTCAGGTATAAATTTCAGAGCTTTTTGCACTATAGTTGCGGAGATATGATCTAAGGAAGTTGGTCTTTTTGTAGGCTCCTGAATTACATTCCAAACAGGTGACCTGGGGAAAATCATCATAACTTTCTCTCTGAGCATCGGATTGAAATTTCGTAAGAAGGTACAGAAAGAGGATGGATTGTAGCTGCTTGTATATATTTTTCAGAGCCAAAGGTTGAAACAATGACTCATGGCACGTCGTACAAGTTCGCTCTACTAAACTAGTCTATAATCAGGTCACTATGGGAGATTTGGCATAACTCTTCCCTAGAAAATCCAATTTGGATCAAACAAGTGGCATTGGAAAGAGGACATAGAGGGCTATTGCAGGTCACAATTTCAGAACTAGATGATTCAAAATTACAGAGATACATCAGATTTAATATCAAGCTCCTACAAAGTGAAAAAAGGTGTGTAGTTTTTCTCAAAAGTTTCAATAAGCTTGGTTTGAAAAATTAGTTTGAAGGAATTCAAAGGGCACAGTAAAGCATTATTATTAGTAATTGATGCCCCAAGGAAAGAAAATGCAAACACCTAGTAAGCAACCTAAAAGCTCTAGCATGACTCATGAAGAAGAGGAAGAAATGCAACATGATATATCAGAATTACGAGACCAAGTGGAACAAGTGTCACTTGCAAAAAAAGCAACAGAATCTAAGATGGATGGTTTAAAGAAAGATGTAGAAGCTAAGATGGATGGTTTAAAGAAAGGCGTAGAAGCTATGATGGATTGTTTAAAGAAAGGCGTAGAAACTAAGATGAATGACGTGGAAGCTAAGATGGATGATTTGAAGACAGACATGGAAGATTTGAAGACAAGCATGGAAGATTTGAAGACGGATTTGAAGATAGATTTGACAAAGTTTCTACAAGAAATGCTTACTAATGGTGAAAGGGTAGTAAAGGAAACTCATGATGAGAACAAAATAAATGTTAGTCATGATTTCATAGACTCTAATTTTGGATTGAAGTCCCACCATATTCCAAAAATTGATATGAGGAAGTTGGATGGCAAGGATCCTACAACATGGATATTACAGATGGAGCAATTTTTCGATCTCAATAATGTGCAAAACACACAAAAGGTACGTATTGCAACTTTATATTTGGAACCAAATCAGTTTGTATGGTATCAATGACATTGCTCTCATAAACAAATTATCACTGCAATTTTTACGGAAGAATTGACAGCACATTATGAGGATACAAAAAGCAACACTTTTTAGCCAATTGATAAGTCTCAAACAAAAGGGTTCAATAATGGAGCACATTGAGGAGTTCCAAAAATTGAACATAAGGGTAAAAGATATTCCAGAGGAGCATAGGATTGATGTGTTCAAAGGGTCTTTAAAGGATAATATCCAACATGATGTTCGCCTTTGGGAACCTGATTCATTAGAGAAGGCTTTCAGGTTAGCAAGAAAAATGGAAAGCAAAATTATGGCAACCAAGAAGCATACCACTCACAACTATAAAGATGGAAGTGTTGTTGCCCCTAGTCTTCCACAACCTATAAGGTTGACACCACAACAATTGGAAGAAAAAAGAGCAAAAGGGCTTTGTTTTAGTTGTGATAGCAAATACACTAAAGGTCATAAGTGTGCTGAGAAGAAATTATTCTACATAGATTGTGAAGAGGAAGAAGAAAAGGAGCAAGAAAGGTAAAAGGAAGAGGATATACTCCAGGAACAAAGCTTAGATAAAGAATAAATGAATCCGACCATACCTTTTAATGCATTGAATGGAATAACCACTCCTCAAATCATCAAGATAGAAGGACAAACCAAGAGGAAAAAGGTAATATTGTTGATTGATTCAGGAAGTACCCACAATTTTATTCATTGTAAGGTAGCAAAAGAATTGAATTGCTTCCTATATCCAGCACCAGAGTGTCAAGTGATGATTGCAAATTGAGGAACAATAAATTGCTCTGGAAAGTGCCATAATATCAAGCTATCCATGGGAGAATATGTATTGACTAGCCCAATGCTTTCCATCCCAATGGGAGGTGCTGATGTTGTACTAGGAGTCCAATGGCTACAATCCTTGGGTACAATAGCTTTTAATTTTCAAGAACTTTTCATCAAATTTTCTGCAGAAGGAAAGGAAGTTGAATTAAGGGGTATTGCAGGGAAACTAGGAAAGATAATCATCTCTAATGGTATGACAAAGCTTCTAAAAAAGGAACAAAGAGGTGTAATTGCACAATTATGTTCGCTAGATGTTTCCACATCGGAATCATCTATTTCTCCAGATTTCCAAAAAGTCCTGGATAATCATTCCAAGGTATTTGAGACTCCTAAAGGTCTCCCACCTGTGCGTGATCATGATCATGCTATTCATCTAATTCCAGGAAGTGTTCCTCCAAACATTAGGCCGTACAAATATCCCTATGTCCAAAAGAGTGAAATTGAACGTATGGTTGCAGAAATGCTAGAGGCTGGTATAATTCAATCGAGTCAAAGTTCTTTCTTCTCTGCTCTAGTAGTATTGGTGCACAAGAAGGATGGATCATGGTGCATGTGTCTGGAGTATAGAGAGCTCAACAAGCTCACTATTAAAGTTAAGTTTCCCATTCCTGTCACTGAAGAATTAATGGATGAATTGCATGGATAAATTTACTTCACCAACTTGGATCTTCATTCAGGATACCATCAAATCAGAATGAAGACTAAAGATGTTCTGGAAAAAACATTTAGAACTCATGAGGGTCATTATGAATTATTGGTCATGCCTTTTGACCTTACCAATGCACCTTCAACATTTTAAAGTTTGATGAATTCAATTTTCAAACCATTCCTTAGAAAATTTGTGTTAGTATTTTTTGATGATATACTAATCTACAGCAAGTCTTGGAAGGATCATATTGAACATGTTGACAGGATGCTACAACTATTGGAGGAGAAACAATTATATGCAAAAAGATCCAAATGTTTCTTTGGAGTATAAGAGGTGGAATATCTGGGTAATATTGTATCTCATGAAGGAGTTAAGGTAGACCCTATCAAAATTAAAGCCATTAAGGAATGGAAAATTCCCACATCCATAAAGCATCTGCGAGGATTTCTTGGGTTGACAGGGTATTATCGCAATTTTGTTAAGAATTATCGGAGAATAGTAGCACCTCTAACAACATTATTGAAGAAAGATGCATTTTCATGGACTCTGGAAGCAACAAAGGCCTTTAAACATCTTAAAGAGGCAATGTGCCAAGCACCGGTCTTAGCTACATCGGAATTCACGAAAAAATTTATTGTGGACTATGATGCTCTAGGAAATGGAATTAATGTTGTTTTAATGCAACATGAAAGACCCATTGCTTTTGAAAGTCGTCCAATCAAGGGAAAGTTTTTACACAAAGCTATTTATGAGAAGGAAATGTTGACAATACTCCATGCACTTAAGAAATGGAGACCCTACTTAATGGGAAGACACTTCAAGGTAAAAACAGATCATGATAGCCTTAAATACTTTTTAGAACAAAGATTATCCTCTGAATAGAAATAAAAGTGGGTCACAAGGATGTTGGGTTATGACTTTGAAATAATCTACAAAAAAGGGAAGCAAAATGTGGTGGCAGATGCACTCTCAAGAAA